>OZ010798.1:413547853-413746853 GCA_963932465.1 Maratus speciosus
ATTTTGTAAAAAAAAAAAAAAAAAAATAATAATAATAATAATAATAATAATAATAATAATTTGGATTTTTTTTCTTGTTTATAGTTCTTTATTTATTATTTTTATTCATATTTTTAATTTACTTCTTTTATTTTTATTTTTTCTTTTATTTCCATTTTTTCCATTTCATTTTCTCTTCTATCCTTTTTCAACACATTTCCCTTTTGCATATCCCTCTATCAGGTAGCGCCATCTGTCGCATTCTTCGCAACATTCTTTATCTTCAGTTCATTTTTGAACTTGTTCGTTTACGGACACGTGTATGCTGTAGCTGATGACGAGCTGTTATGTTTTTAGCTCGAAACGCGTCCTGTGTTTTGTTTTAATTTTATGGTGATTTTTTACAAAGTTTTATTATTTTAATTGCTTCATATCGCCAGTTTTCGGTGCTGTTTCGCAATTTTGATTATTGTTTCATCGCAAAGCATAGGTTTGAACCAAACTTCATGCACATGTTTTTGACTATTGACGCCAAGTCCCTGTTGAAAATGGGCATGTAACCTTGAAAGGGGGCGCTGTCATAACGATTTTCTCGATTTTCGTAGTTCTGTTGTACATTTGTTGCTGATGCAGTGACATGCATTTCGTTTCTAGCTGACCCGGCGATTCGCAAACAGAATAACGATAATATTTACTTTATTGAATACTATGTTCGAGTTACTCTGATTAATAAAATGAAGAAGGAATTTAAGATGAAAATTAATGTTGAGGTAATAACCTATAAGCAGTGCTTAATTTGCACCGGAGCTCAGCTTCGTTACTTCTTTATTTTTAGTGGAAATTTAAATATTGGTCTGAATTCATTTGCGCTCATTCCGGATTTTGGCGAAAACAGTGTTTCTAAAAAATCAATGCCTAAATTTTATTTTTCTTTCCCTTCCATCTCCAATCTTTTGCGTTCTTTCCTACCAAAGCACTTACGTATGTGACATAGTGTGTCATGCGTAGCTTTTTTTATTTTTTAATGATTTCAGAACGGCGATAAGGAATGTCAGAATTATTCGCAACTGTTTCTGCCGTTTTTACTCGCTGCTTTTCGTTTGTGTTTTTAAAATATTCTCTCTGATAAACTTTCTAGCTCCGAGCGGTACTTCATTTGCTCCGACACAGGGGCGCTGCTCCAGTACGTCTTTATTTTTAGTAAAAATTTAAATGTTAGTCAGAACAGACCGCAGTTTATAAAAACTGCGCACCAATATCAAGTCTATGACGATTAGGATTTTTTGAAAATTCCCCACTCCTGATTTTAATGTTTTTGCTCTTGTCATTTATTAGAATTTATTATATATTAATGCCTAAAGATATGTCAAAATATATTACATATATATACGTATAATTTCTTTTTGAGGAAGACGAAATTGCTTTAAAATTTGTAAATAATGCATGAAATATAAATATGCTTGTGTGTGTGTGGGGGGGGGGGGGGGGGTTAGTGATTCATACACTTAGTTGTTATTACTGCAGAATATTAGAGCTCTGGTAGTTGTTGTTTTTTTTTCTTTTTTGCTAGAAACTAAGCTCTTTGTGTATATATATTGTTACAGATATTTGAATCCTATGGATGTGCATTTGAAACTAATAAATTAAAAAATTAAACTTTGTTTATTAATGAGTATCAATGATTTTGCTATCTGAAATAAAATAGTGTGTAAAAAGTATTAGTCACATATTGATTTATTGAAAGTATGATAATGGTTCTTACTTTTTTTTCCTTTCTATTTTTTGAAAATGTTAGTTCATTGTTGAATCTGTATATCTCTATAAATTTTTTATCTATTGTTTTTTACTTGTATGGAGAAATGTTATATTCGATAAGGTTTATAAGATAACATGGAAATTTTAGAACTGAAGTTGTTTTAAATTTTTCAGTTTTTGCTGAAATTTTGTATATATGAAATAACGATATTGCTATTTGTATATCATAATGTAAAAAACATGTATAGTACATAATTTTTTTCATAATAGAGTTAGTTTAATTATAGAGTAATATTTTTGTATTATTTTGATCCTGAATAAGCATAATGACATTCGAAATTTTTTTTAAAACTTATATCTAGTAATCGGATAATGCATTATTGTTAAAAGTTTTTATGCTTGACATTTGTTTAATTTATTCTGCTTGATAATTTTAGTCATTTTATTAATACTGCTGTGTCATCATATTCATATAATTCATTTTATTTTGCAATAGTTTAAACGTTTTTATTTGTACTTTTACGCATTAAAAATGTAATTTTTTTTCGCGAATTTTCTCAAGTATTTGAATGTAAACAAACGTATCGCGATATTATTTAACGATTATGTATTTTATATTTAATTAACTCTAATCAGTGTTTGAACAAATTATTTTAAGGAAACTGATTTTGTTCAATTTACTTTCGAAGATCTGCTATTTAAAAATTGATTTACTTCATATTCCGTTCTTTTACGCATCCATTTACTATCTCACGGCTGGTCGATCTCCGATCTTGTCCGCCACATGACGTAACAGTCTTGTTCTGCTCTGATTGGTTATCCTTCAAATGGAACAACCTTATGTATAAGAACCTTGAGGGCTGGTCACTCAGATTAGGAATTCACCTCCGTAATGTTAAGTCTATGGGCATTTGATGCATTCGTATATTTAAAATATCTCCCCGAGAAATTAATATTTTTAACTTCTATTTTTTGTGTACACTTCCTAAAAGATGCCTCTTTTTTTCTTAGTTCTCAAAATATTTCTAAAGTATAGACTTAATTTTATACGAAGTGTTAAAATCTTACTCACAGTTCGCCCGCTTTTAACACATAAAATATTAAATTCAGCATAGATTTTAGAAATATTTTGAGAACTAAGAAAAAAGAGACATTCTTTAAGAAGAGTACACCGAAAAAAGATGTCAAAAATATAAATTTCTCGAGAAGATATTTTAAGTATACGAATGCATCAAAAGTCCATAGACTTGACATTACGGAGGAAAATTCGGAAGCTGAGTGATCAGCCCCCTTAAGGGGACTGGTCACTCAGCTTCGATTTCCCCTCACTAATGTAAAGTCTATGGGCATTTGATTCATTCCTATCTATAAAATATCTCCTCGGGAAATTAATATTTTTAACTTCTATTTTTTGTTTACACTTCCTAAAAGAGGCCTCTTTTTTTCTTAGTTCTCAAAATATTTCTAAAGTATAGACTTAATTTCTTAAGAATAGATTTAAAATCTCACTCACAGTTCGCCCGTTTTTAACACATAAAATATCAAATCGAGCATAGATTTTAGAAATATTTTGAAAACTAAGGAAAAAAGAGATATCCATTAAGAAGAGTGCATAGAAAAAATATGTTAAAAATGTGAATTTCTCGAGAAGATATTTTAAATAGACAAATGCATCAAAAGTCCATAGACTTAACATTACGGAGGAGAATTCCGAATAGTAGGAGAGCTGATGAACATTTTTGAGTAGGTATTTGAGGCACCCTGAAAATTTGTGCAGCACTTCTTTTGTAATGCCTGAATACAAAATCGAATGCCTGGCTGAAGGATCGTGGCCCAAAACCTGTGCCAGACACGTGTCAAGTGCCATTTTTTGACACTACCCAAAAAATTTGAGGCACGCTGAGATTGAAACAGAATAATATTTATACTTAGAAAAAAATATTTTGAAAATGACAGACACTTTAGTCGGCCTAAAACCTGTGCCAGACACGTGTCAAGTGCCATTTTTTGACTACCCAAAAAAGGTATTTGAGGCACAATAATATTTATGCTTAGAAAAAAATATTTTCAAAATGACAGACACTTTAGTCGGCACAAAAACTGTGTCAGACACGTGTCAAGTGCCATTTTTTGACGATCCTTCAGCCAGACATTCGATTTTGTATTCAGCCATTACAAAAGAAGTGTTGCACAAATTTTCAGGGTGCCTCAAATACCTTCCCTAAAATGTTTAACAGCTCTTGGACTAGAAGTTAAATGACCAGCCCTCTTAAGGATTATGAAAGTAGATGATATTGTCTGGAGTTTCAAGCACTTGGAGGTCAAAAAATTTAAAATCAACAAAGTGACAGCCATTTGAAACAAAATGTTTATTTCTGACTCCTTATTTCGCTCTTTAGCACCGTTTCCAATCGCATTAAAATCAAACCGGCTTTTAAGGAAGGGGTAAGATGCGGCTCTCGTACCTGCTTTCATTTTGCACCCGTTTCCATACGCAAGCATAAAACCAAACCTCTTTAAAAATCCGAAAGCTGCGTAACGTGTTCTTTTGGACCGTGATTGGCTGCTAGTTCAGTTCCGATGTAAACAGAAGAAGCGTTATGCAAAACTTTACTCGTAAAATTATGCATGGTGATTTCATTATAAATGGCTTAGTACATTATAACTTCAAAAATCCGGCATCATCGGGACTGAGACTATGCCGGATTTTTGAAAATTCCGGATTTTTGAAGGAATGTCAAAAGTAGTAACTAGGAATATCAAATGTAGTATTATATTCTTAATGGTGCCTTTAGCCATAACTTAATTCATTATAATTGAAAATTATGTAAGAAAAAGAGAATTGAATATAAAAAAAAACTTATTTTAATATTTTCTATATTACAGAAAAAAAAATCTAATAAAGAGTGAAATTATTTCTTCGCTTATAATTTCGGTAACATCGATGTCCACTTTGTTTACTTCAATTTTTTTTGGCCGTTACTTAACAAGTTTTTTTTTTTTTTTTTCATTTTATACAAATGAAAAATGTGGGTTTCGAAAATACAGTCTTATTTCTCTAAACCATATATTAATTCTCTACTCAAATTTATGCATTTTTCTAGTGACACCTTTTCTTCGGCCGGTTGTTCATCCTCATCTTCTGAGTTGCTACTAGCACTATCAGCGGTTTTATTTAGCACAACGTCAACGACCTATCTGTCCATTAAATTGTTCGTTCTTGATGCATTTTCTTCAATGCTTAACCAATCATCTATATCACTCTTTTCGACACTTAATGCATTTTAAAATTTTGCGTGTTCAATCAGCTCATAAATTGCGGTCTTTACACAGGTAATGTGAAAGTCTGAAATACTTCCTCAGCATTGATATCGCCGTTGCCGAAAATTCGTGTAGCCATATACTATTGTGCTATGCATTTGCCAAAGTTGTCCCCAAATTTGTTGCCTTTGCTGAGCAACGGTGCAGCTCCCAGAAAATGTGTTCAGAAAATAATCGCCTCTGACAAATGAAAAAAAATATATATATATATTAAGTCAGATATTCTTTTTTTTTTTTTGCATTTTTACTTTCGATCATAAAGTTTTTAATTCAGAAAGAATTTCTACTTTTCTCCTCCCATAACTTGAAAGTGTAAAAGAAAAAGGAAGGGAAAGATGGTTTTGATGCCGGATTTTTGAAGTTACACTACATATCCATAGCTGCCAACCTTTACGCCTTTTCGCTACCACTAAAATTTGGAAGAGATTTTCGCCTTGTTTAATCTTCAGATTTTGACCATTAAATAAGGCAATATTTACAAGAAAATTTTAGTGTAGGAAGAAAGCGTAAACGTTGGCAGCTATGCATATCATAAATTTTTCAAATTTTGCTTAACTTATCTTTATCAGATTTGTGATGTTTGGTCAGGTGAAAGACCGTTGGCGGATGATGTTTAGCTATTATAATAAAATGATCAAACATTTAAAATTTAAAAGTTCAAATGTTGCATTTTTTACAATTTGTGGAAATCTGAAAATGATGTATTTATTCAAGAATTGTAAGTAAAAGATGGTTGCTAATTTATTGGAATAGTATTTTTCTCCTTCAAATTTTATTGCATCGTGAAAATTTTATAATATAATTTTTATATTCTAAATAAAGCTTCCAATTTAATTTTTCAAGGATCTACAAATACGAGTTAGTTATAATGGAAAAAAAAGAGAGAGAGAAAGAAAGAATAAGAAAAATATTTTATTTTGAAAAAATGATTTTATTAAAATTTCTTATTTGTTTTGAACATCCTGAGGACGAAAGTTACCTTTTAATGTTTTCTAAATAACTTTTGCATTTTATCAATGTTATTTATTATCTAGTTATCATACGCCTAAGAACGGTAACAAAATAATTTTTAGCACTACACGTATAGAATATTCAGATTCAAAACAAGTTAAGAAAAATCGGGCAATTTCTTCGAATATAAATTTTAAAATTTGCTAAACTTTACTAATTTTCTAATTTTAGTTTTATTTTATTTTAAAATTTTGATTCTAATTTAATTTTTAAGCTCATTTTTAAGCACCCTTTAGTACAATTACTTAGATACTTTTAATTAATTTTGAATCTCACATATAGTAAAGGATTGTTGTATTTCTTAAATGAAAAATTCGACAAATCTATAATCCTTTGTTATGAATTTCTTAAGCTATCAGATAGTAATTTAATAGTGTCAGAACCAGCCGTAAACGGCAGAGCTCACTTATAAGGGGTCCCAAAGAGGCTGAAATATAATATATATATATATATATATATATATATATATATTATCTTTGAAGGTAAAAGGAAGTGTATTCTGGTCCAATGTACTTCTTCCCTCTCATTTATAAACGACTCCCAAGGAAACTTTTTTTTGAGGGGGGGGGGGGGAGGGAAGGGGGATCAATGAAAATATATAGGGCCTTCCGAAAATTCTCTTTCGTCGAAAGACTGGCTCTGAATGGAATCGAATAGATTGTAATTATATGATAAGGAAGCAAATATTAGGTAATGGGTCTAGAGCGGTTCTTAAAAAAAAGTATATATATATATATATATATATTCCTAACATTACCGCAGAACTTTCTGATGCATTCACGAAGTCAGTTTTAAGCGCGAAAGCATGGAATATGAAGGCAAGACTATTGAAGGTATATGAAATTGAATAGCGTTTTTCTGTTTTCGATAAATGTATTATATCTTGAGTTATAAGCGACTTTTGTCTCATGACGACTTTTTTAAGCAATTACACATCAAAAATATGCTTAAAACGTTAAATTTGACAAAATTATTTTAAATATACTTTAGCTTTATCAAAAAATGGAAAACGCTGTTCAGTTTCGTAGTTTCAGAATTATAGCTGTTGCCAATTTCATATGTCTACGAATAAAAATAAGAAAAAATTGTCTGAAAATAATATTTTGGATTTTTAGAACACCCTTTACATTGTTTTTCTTCACCAAGCGAATTGTTCGTTATTAAAAATTTAAGAAATCTGCTTGTTTTCAGCATCTTGCAGAAAAAATTACATAAAAATCCAAAAAATCTACTTTCATTTTTAATTTTTGTTACCTATTGTTTGCAAATGATGCATGTTACCGCTAATATTTGATAATCATACATAGTTTTGTACAATTACAAAGGCCTTTTTCTCTCTTCGTGCGAAAAAATATTTAGATATTTTAGGCAGATATTTGGATTACAAACATCCCTTTTGCCTATGAATATGGCATATAATCGATTATTAATTTTTGCAAAACGCTGCCGTTTTTAGAGTTTCAATGCTGCCTAATTTTGCTTTTGTGTAGATTTCACCGCTTTTATTATATATCTGAGGAATGTCAAGTTTTTTAGTAATGTAGATTTCTTAAATAAAGTTCATAGTTTGCTTTTAGTTTTCTGTCTAATTAGACTGAAAGAAAGATATTGCTTTATTAAACTAAAATATCAAGAGCTTCAACAATGCACTTTAAAGGATTTTCACAAAAAAATCACTTCCGCAAATTCTGACGACATCCTTAGGGGGGGGGGGGGGAGGAGAAACTAGAAAACAAGAATTCTGCTTTTTCAGAATTTAGTGTCGCTTACTTCAGTTTTAAGATTTCAAACGCAAGCTTTCATTTTATATAAAACGACGTCAATCGCATCCGATAAAGAATTCCTCATTTACGATCCCGTCTTAAACAACGTCTACACTAACGTAGGACGTCACTATCTCAGAATAATACACAAATCCAGCAAAAAGAAATCAGAAAGAAATTTTTATAAAAAATATCGGCTATCTAATGATCCATTTGCCTTCATTTGTTTGTAATATTAATGTACAGTTACTTAAAATTAAATGTAGTTTATAACAGCTCCATGTTTATCAGAAATCATTCATTTATGGTTTTTTTTCAAAATAGAACGTATTTTATTTACTTTTTTTTTGTGTTTTATGGGAAACTGGAAACAAAAAGATGTAATTGCTATTTCCCAACTATTTTTCCTTTACTTTCTACAGAAATGGAGTACTTGAGTTGCCAAAATTAAACAAACGGCGCTAAAAACTACAAAAAAAATCATATCTCAATAATAAACTGAGATGCAGTCTTCAAACGAATTGCATTTAAAACTACTTTTTTCCCCCCAAAACGACGGTATAAGAATTGAAAATGTGCGATGCTTAGAAGTTTAAAAAATTGCAGTAGAGATTATTCTGTACAATGATACATCCTTTGTTTTAAGGCTGGCTTATACAACGGAACGATATTTTTTGGAGATGACACTTTAATTGCTGGGAGAAAGAAATAGCATACCGGGGGTTAATAAATGAAATGTGAAAAAAAAAAAAAACAAAAAAAAAAAAACAGATTAATACTTTGTGTTGCTGAGATTACAATATTGAGAAAATATTAACTCAGATTTTCTCAAAAGCCAAAAAATTTTACCATTACTAATTGATCGCCACCTTTTCATATTTCAACTAATCACATTAAGAGCCTACTTCAGTCACGCGAAAATACCCGTTCGCTAATGCTATTCCTGTGGAAGAAATTTATAAAGATATCTCGGACGCATTTCAATAATTTTAGATGATTTTTTTTCAGTGACTAGCTGAGGTCGATCTGTAAAAAGGCCATTTTTTATTTTTTTCGATTTTCATTGGGGATTTTTTTCAAGAAGATGCTTTCATTTTAGGAACCGGTTCTCAAAATGAAAGTGTCCTGATTAAAAATACCTGTAAACGAAATTGAAAAAGTAGAAAATGGCCTGCATACAGATTGACCTCAGCTAGCCACTGCAAAAAAAAAAAAAAAAAAAAAAAAAAAAAAAAAAAAAAAATCATTAAAAAATATTGAAATGCGACCGAGATATTTTTATAAATTTCTTCCATAGGAATAGCATTAGCGAACGGGCCTTTTCGCGTGACTGAAGTAGGCTCTTAAGTTCGAAATTTTTTTCTGTCGGACGTTTCATTTCATTAGATGACCAACGAACTCTCTTTATTCGTGTTGTAGCCTTAACAGAAATAATAATTTCCAAAAATTAAAAAAGATTAAAAAATAATAAAACAATTAATAACATTTAAAATTAATCACTAAAACATCAACACGCCATTGAAATACATAAGCAATTCAGCAATCGTTGCGCTGAAAGTTTGTTTATCCAAAAAGAATTCTCCGTAAAGCAGCCTTACTGACCTAGTAGATTGCAGGTCTGATTTCGGGGAAAAAATGACCTAGGCTAGTTTCACCCTCAAACCGGCTTGTTCGTTGGAAATGGTGTAGGGGATAAAATGACCGTTCCGAACAGTCTTGAAAAATGCATTGGAAACGGTGCTTTTGGCGTGTTTATAAAAATATTTATTTTTTATAAAAATGTCCGAAATTGGTCTAAGCTCTAATAAACTATATTGCCTTTAATCTTTTAATAAAATTAGATTGGTTTAATAGTTTTTGCGTTATAATCCTGCTGAGTTTGAAAAAAAAAACCTTTTGTGCAAAATGCGTTTATAGTGCTTGAAAACAGGATAAGCCTACGGACGCGTTGTGCTAAAGCACTGAATAACAATACGAAAGAACTTCGGATTTGGCCGAATAGTTTCACTGGAATTATGTACAGACTATAGAGAAAAGAAAAATTTAAAACAAAAAATCATTTTTGTTTTACAACTGTAAAAAAAGCAAATACAGTCAAAAAAAAAAAAAAAAAAAAAAAAAAAAAAAAAAAAAAAAAAAAAAATTAAAACTTTTGTCAACTTTTTTTTTTTTTTTTTTTTTACTATTTCAAAGCTAGATGGCGCTACTTGTCCACTAAGAAGTCAAAATACAGAATGCACATGTGTGCTTATGAGGATTTTACGTATCTGCAAGTTGTTATTTTTAATTTAAAGCATTTTAAAAGTAATGAACACATTTGTGACTGACAGGGTCGAAAGAGTTAATAAATAAGCTACATTTAAAAAGAAGTATCTTATTTAATCCATATTTACTTTCTTCAGCTTAAAGAAGCTACTAAAGCATCGTATATTTCTGCATTCCGTGTAAAGCGTGATACACGAAGTAGTTTTAGAAAACTATTACCGTAAACCAACTCTGTGGAGGCAAATATTTAATTTCTTGCACACACCATATGGTTCAACTGAATTTAGAATAGAAAACGTGATCGATGGAAATGCATATTAAAGCTTGCGCAAAGCATAAAGTAAACATTTTAAGTTGAACTCTATACAGCAAGTTACAAATATTATAAGAAGTTGGAGACCATTAGCACGAGTCTCGCCGCAGCTTATGCACATATACATAATGTATCCATTAAATATATATTTTCAGTAAATATTTAGTTACGATGCAAACTATGTAAATGGAAAATATGTCTGAAGGAACCGCATTTTATAGATATCTTGCTGAACAAAATATAATGTTATAAGATTTTTAATATTTCACAGGACCTTATACAGCTCATATTCAAAATATTAGAATAATTACTTTTTTTTTTTAGAAATTGAAAATATCGTTTGCTAATTTAATGTCTTTTAATGCAAACATGCAAACGATATTTTTATTAAGAACTTATTGTTGATTGAATTTGTTTATTATATTAAAATTAATATAATGTTTGAAAAGATTAATTGAAAAAAAAATATTTTGAAAAGTCAAAATATTAGAATATTTAATTGTTTCAAAATATTAGAATACTTCACATTAATTATCCTTTAATTATCATTAATTCATAACTGGTGGCATCATTGATTAAATTCAGACGATTTTACTTAAAATCAGTATTCTTTTTGGAGTTTTTTGCTTTTTCGTCTTAAAATGGGTCGTGTGAGTGATATTCGTGAATCTATGGAACTTCGTATGGTTGATTTGTATCAACACGGTAAAAATCAATGTTGTATATCGAATTATTTACATTGTTCGCAATCAAGCGTTAGTAAAATACTAACAGAATATTCAAAAAATGGAAAATTTCAAAATAATCGCCGAAATGGCGGCCGAAAATCTAAAACATCTGCTAAAGATGACAGGAAACTGAAGCGTATAGTTAAGAAAGACCGTTTTAAAAGTGTGCAATTCCTGCACCGAAAAGGGAACGAAGGAGGAGTTGAAGTTTCTACATCGACAACATTAAGACGTCTCCATAAATTTAAGTTTGAATCTCGCGTACCGAAAACAAACCTTTTATGACTGCAAAACAAAAGCGTATAAGATTGAATTGGTGTAAATCAAGACGTTTATGGAGCGAAAAAGATTGGGAAAATGTATTATTTAGTTATGAAAGTACGTTTTATGTTTCATATGGTAATCAAGGTATTCGAGTTTGGAGAAGAAAGCAAGAAGCATTTGATAAAGAATGCCTTAAACGTTCCGTAAAATTTGCTGCTAGTGCCATAGTATGGGGTTGCATGAGTGCAGAAGGACCTGAAAAGTTATGAATCGTCTACGAATAGGTTAACTCTTAGATATATGAAGAAATTTTGAAATATTACATGATTCCATCATCAGAAGATTTATTTGAAGATGACTTCATCTTTCAACAAAATTTAGCGTCATCGCATACCTCGGTGTCAACTAAGAATTGGTTCCGCCAACGCAGCATTAAGGTACTTCCTTGGCCACCAAACTCACCAGACCTTAATCCCATCGTAAACTTATGGTGTATAATGAAGAAAAACTCCAAGAAAATCCTCCTTCAAGTAAAACTGAGTTAGTGTCACGTATAAAGTCTATGGGCAAATATTGATAGAAATGTTTGTAAACATACCTTGTATATAGTACGCAAGATCGATCAAACGCTGTTTTGAAAGCTAAACGGGATGCTAAAAAATATTAACTACCATTTACTTCATATTCATACGGTGATATTGTTGCGTAAAATAAAATATTCTAATATTTTGAACCAATCTAAATTTTATTCTAATATTTTGATGTGTTTCAGAAAGCTGTATACCTAATTTATTGTACTGTATTTTATATTTTGTAAATGTTAAAATCTTATCTAAACACTCAAGATTTAATTTATAGGAAATTTAATTGCATTTACTTAGTATCAAAAATAAATAAATAAAAAATATTTTTTCTTTTTACTTTTTCTCAATTATTCTAATATTTTGAATATGAGCTGTATTAAAAATATTTGTATTTAACTTCATCGCTAAATTGTTTCCAAGCATTTTTGGGGGATTTTTTGAAAATTCTATTTTATAGGAAATTAATTATTTTTTGTAAATGTACTCATTTTTTATGAAACTGAAGTATAATGTCAATATTTGTGAAAAATGTATTTGCGCTTTACACTTTTGTGTATTTTTCTATTTTCTTTGATTTTTCAAGTTGTTTCTATGAAAATCTTTGAACTAAGAAAAGAGTTTAAAGCAACATGAATGACAGTCTAGTACGTAAAATATATATAAAAAAAGATAATATCGAAAAATAAACTGCATTTTTCTCATAAATTGCAATACATATATATTAATTGGAAATTGTTAAAGTTATGAATATGTTGCGGCCAAAACCCGAAATATATGAAATGAACAGCTTATTTCGGGTTTTGCCGGCCAGTTCGCGAACTGACCGGGAAGACTTGACCAATATACGAAATGGGGATTCATGGCTGCCCGATAGGTGGCACTGACATGCACACGTGATAGGGACAGAACGTCACTTTCAGGAAATGATTAATACTGCAATCACTATAATATCGCCATATTTACTAGCTAGAGCTTTGCACGCAGCCATATTTACTAGCTAAAACTTTTCATACGAGATAATATTTGCTCAACGTTATCAACTTGGTTTTTCTGTCCTAATTTCAGTACCAGTAGGGTGAAAAACCAGAAAGTTACCTTATTTAGACGTATTTGATGTGAAATATTTCCGTTTTATCAATGTACTCTCAGAAATGGATACTCAGATTTCACAAAATTTCCTTCGTTTTTGACGAAACCGTTTCCTGGGAAATGCTCTGGGTGAATATTTAATCAAATTGAGAAAATTACTTTCTTTGCTTGTTTGAGGATACAAATTTCGTCAAAAGTGCATTAAAAGGGCTGGTGGTGCCATCTATTGAACAGTTTAGAATCATCTGTATTTATTGACAGGGGAAAAAATAATATCACTAATATTTTCCTCCGGGGTATAAGAGTCCTTCGCTCTAGCGATCTTGCTATTGGGTCCTCGCATAGATGTGATTTTATAAGCATGTAGTGTATTCTACTGTGTGCTTATATTTTTCTAAGGAAGATTGTAATTTTTTCGATGCTGTTATAATTCCTAAAAGTTTTAATTAATGAGACTCATTTATTATTATGGTTTTCCTATGGTTTATGAATAATTAGAATATGGCTTGATTAATATAATTTATTAGATACATTCTCTTTGCTCAATGAATGATTAAAATATGGTTTGGTTAATTGTTTGCTCAGAAATAGCTAATTTTAAAATACATATTGGGGGAGATTTTATCAATTTGAGTAGGTGGTTCAGATTTTAACACTTTACTGTTTACAGAAGTGAGAGGGATCAATTATGCAAATTTTTAATTTGATAGTTATAGGAATATACTTCTTAAATGAAAAAAAAGATCCTGGAATTTTGAAATTTTATTGACCATATTTTCTTTTTGAACGATTTTATAAAACACAGAAAATTTATTCTTTTCGAATTAAACGATAACGAACAACAACAAAATAATAATAGATATTCTTAAAAACTTAAACAGCTAAATCAATAACTACCTATATTTCAGTATTTTCAGAAAAGCGCTAAAAAGTGCTGTTTTTTAAATAAATTGTAACAGAAATAATATAAACAAGCACATATCTGCTTGATAAAATCGCAGAATTTGAGGAGGTACAGTAGCGCGCCCCTCTTCAAACTGCTACCGCAAATGTGTCCTTAAAATGCACTGAGTCTGGCCGTGAGTGAGGTAACACTTTCGTCAAATAATTGAGAGTTTACGTTTCGTTAAAAGTCACGTTATTTTGATACGAAATTATTGTCAAAAACTACAAAATATAGCTCAAAGAATGCTGAATTGTCAAAAGTGAGAGTTTTATTTCTGAGAGTGTGAAAAGGTTGAAATCTCTTGTTTTTAAATTGATGTCTTCTTTTGATAAATTACATCGGTTATCTTTTTATGTCGTTTCCACTTTAAAGGTCTAAAATATCGTTTTTTCAAATAGAAATATTTTTTTATTTGTTATAGTATAAGGAAATGGCATCAATAAATATTCTTATTATTTCCTTTTCGCTGGAACCTGGTTAAGACCATTTTGCAGAAGATCCTTTATAAATGTTTTGAAATAAAAATAAAATTGAATTGGATTTTTTTTAATAATAAGTCCGGCTAACCGACAAATGAATAATCTTAACTTTAAAATAAGAACGAAAATGAATCACTGAACAGATAGATTATGAAACATCTTCCAACTCTATCGTGATGCTGTTAAGAAAATTCCCTCGTGTCCATTTAGTGGAATGAGATATTCAAATAAACATAGAAAAAGTAGTAAAATTTCATTTCAGAAATGGGTGTCCGCAGCCCTGCGTGTGATCTCCAAACCTCGTAATACACTACAAATAAATTTTAAAAGCGTATCACAGCTGAAAACGCACATTATGCAAGAATGGCTCATAGTCAATCCAACAACCAAATTATTTGAGTAACTCTGTAAATAAGCAACAAATTCTATGAAGTCAATAATCTATAGAAAACAGTTGTAGAAAATCCTAGTAATGTATAACAGTTTCATTATGTTTGAAGTAGTGTAATATCATCAAAATTCCCTGAAACGATTTTTAAACATATATCATAATTCTTTATCGGAATTCTTTTGGGCGTCTTTATAAAAACGAACTATAATGGCTACTTAATCAATACCCTACAAAAAGCACACTGCTTCCCTCATGAATGAGGCATATAAATTCCATTATGTTTGAAATAGTGTAACATCATTTAAGTGCACTAAAAACAATGTTTCATCATTGACTACAATGTAACAAAATACCTTTGAGTGTCTCTGTAAACAAATTATAATTGTTACTTAATCAATACTCTACAAAAACCACATTGCTTCCCTCATGAAAGAGGTATATAAATTTCATTATGTTTGAATTAGTGTAACATCATTCAAGTGCACTAAAAACGATGTTTCACAATTGATTGCAATGTAACAAAATACTTTTGAGTGTCTCTGCAAACAAAGTATAATTGTTACTTATTCCATACACTATAGCTAACACTTTGTCATCTATCTTAACGATGCATACCAATTTTATTATAATTGAGATAATATAACAACATTAGAATGCACTGGAAAAACTTTTCCATTTGACCATACTGTAACAAACTACTTTTGTGTGTCCCTGTAAATTAACCGAAAATAGTACACTCTTCATCAATGCCGGAATTAATTCATAAACTTCAATAATATAACAATAACAAGTCAATCCGAGCCTTTACTCCAGTTAGAGCATGGACAGGCAGACGACCAGACAAACTGAATTCATAAACACTTTTCAACTATGTTAGAAAAGATTAAAAATGACAGCATGAAACTATACAGGCCCTCAAAATCAGCTCATCACTTTTTCTTTCGACCTCGTCTGATTACCCCTAGTCATTATATTAATACCCATTACAGTGGAACCCGGTTAAGACGCTCACGTATAATACGTGATCCCGCTTAATACGTGGATTTTTTCGGATCCCTTGAACATCGCCCATAAGGCTAATGTAAAAAGATCACGTTTAATACGCGAACGGTTATGACGCGATCCCGCTTAATACGCGATAAATTTTCGGTTCTTTGAGGAAAAATATCACGCTTAAGACGCGAATTCATTGATCAAGAAGCGAATTCCTTCTTTCTTCTCGAGTGTTAACGATTTAGAGGATTTATATTATTCAGATAAAAAACACTGTTTCCGAATATTATTTTATTTATTTAGCAACAGATTAATTAAGGCGAAAATTACTAATCGGAAATAGTGATAGATGTTTGAATAACAAAAACACCCCGTTAAATTAGCAAAACTGCAATTCTTCTTTGATCTCACCTCCTAACATTCTTTGTCTCTCGCTTCGTGTACGTTTTTACTGTAGTAGAGAGAGATAGACGCATTCAGGTTACTTAGATACGTCTCAAAAATTATTATGATTAGAGTTGTTCATACGTGTTGTTAGAGATGTTTTAAATGTACTTTATATCGCTACTATGTTTTATAATGAATATTCGCAAAAAAAAAAAAAAAAATGAAACTCGCAAAGATTAAATATGACTGCGATTGGATAATTCTCTTATGTTATATTATTCTCTCTCTTTACGTTTTGCTATATCCATATTTTATAAGGATAGTTTTTTTTATTATACTAGGGGGCTCGGCCCCCTACGAGCTACGCTCGCCAACCCCCGTCCAGACACCGTAGACTCTAAATGCACGCTAATTTTGTCGGCTTTAAAAAGATTTCGAAAGATTGAATTATAATTTAAAAAACGGTGGCGATCTCTCTATAAACGGATTTCTATTCATTTCTCTTTGATTGGGGAATTTTAACGCCAAATCCGTTGCGGTACTACTTGATTATCCCGTCGACCCATTTCGCCAAATTATATAAATCGCCAAACCACTCGCCAAATTATACAAATTGACATAATTTTTATTTTAAAAAACGAAAAAACCAATAAATTAGTACAACATTAATAAAAATACAAATAAAACGTCGAAATAAAAATAACTTGATGACGTAGACACGTGTAACAACATTTCAAAATAAGCTAATATAAAAGGAATTAAGTAAACAGAGTCTTTGTCTCCTGGTATTTTTTAACAAAGTGAAAAGAAAGTTCTTTTAAATGAGACATTTTAAATTAATCGTTTTTAATCTGACGTAATTTTGACCAAACTATTCTTTCTCTTTTTAATATTCACGTGAAAATTCTTGTGTTAGAAATGAAATATTATTTGCGCTTTCCTAACAAAAATAGTTGAAAAGTATCCTCTTAAAGTATCAAATAAATGTCTAGCGAAATTTCTAAATTTAAACCGTTTTGCAATATTATTTATTTTGTGTTCATTTTATGTAATAACTGTAATGTGACGTAAATATGACGTAATTTCTCCTATTTAAGACTTCTAACGCACGGTAATAAATTTATTGTTTTACATATTTCTTTCTCTCTTAAAATTCACGTGTAATTATAGTTTTTATGACGTAATTTTTAATAAGTTGTTGCTTTTTGTACATAATTATTTAATTCTAATTCCAAATGTTTTTTTCTGTTTATAATAGTCACGTGTAAATAAATTTTTAATTTATTTACACGTATAAATATTTTTAATTTGAAGCAAACATTATTGTTTCCGCTGTTTATACAGTTGGCAACAGTTTAAATTAATATCACTTTCTAAAATCTGTTAAAAATATCTCTAGAAATGCTGAAAATCTGAATTTAAAATAGAAATAAAACCTCAAAAAATAGTCAAAATAAAAAAGTTAATGCAATCTGCACTCCGGCAAATTCTAACGCATAAAATGATCTAAAAATGATTAAATTCCTATGAACAGTTTTTGCTCCTATAAAACTTTTTTAGTGGAACGATTTTGTCCAACTTTAGCATTAAATATCTCTTAAAATAATTCTTCGATCTGAAAACTGTCTGCATCAGCGTGTTTATCAAACATTTCTGCATAATACTACCGATTTTCATATTTTTCTATGCATTATTTTTCTTAATATTAACGAAGAAGGATCTCCGGTCACAAAAAATTCAAAACCGGCGGCGGCGGCGGTGACAGCGGTAGTTACTTTTTTTTAGAATAGAGAGATTGATAATGAAGAACAGATTATAATGGTACTCATTATTACAAGTACTAAATATGATTTTAAAAACTCGGTTGTGCTTCAAAGATTTAATATTATTTGTCTTTCTGTTTAAAAAAATGAGTCTAGTAGGAAAATTATTTTTGGTTGCAACGCATTAATCGACAATAAATTCCTGTTGAAATCTATATTTATTTTCCGCTGTTATTCCAGTTTGTCCTATAAAAAGAAACAATACGTTAAAGTGGAATACAATTAAATTTCAATCTGAATATATGTAAAAGACTCAACTTTCGACCGTAAACGTATAAATAAAGCCCAATTCCTACAACATTATATAAATCACGTTTAATACGCGATCCCGCTTAATACGCGACTTTTGGCCGCTCCCTTGAAACGCGTCTTAACCGGGTTCACTGTATTTTATTTTATATGGAACAATTGCAATCATTTAGAAGAAATTTCATTCAAAACATTAAAATTTATAACAAAAAAATATGCGGTCTCAAAAAAGCCAATTGCCTATACCCATTTCGCGGACTGGCCGTCGCATCTAACCAGTTCTCGAATTGGCCAGTTAATTTAAAATCTTGTTTGCCAATTCGCGAATCGGTCGATTCCGGGTTTTGGCCGTAGCAAATATATTCATAACTTTATATGAATACATTAATGTCTGGAGATTATTACACGATGTGTCAAATAGATTTAGAAAGCCATTACCTAAAATACGTTGTTGAAAGCAAATATATATATATATTTATGAATATCTACGAAAACATAATACAGTTCAAATGATTTACAATATAAAAGTTTTCTGAAGCCGCACCAGAGTGAATATTAGAATTACAACTAGTTCCAGAACATTAAATAAACATTATATGCTAATATCGTTGCTATTATCCTCCGATATTAGAATATTTGTACACGGTAAAAACAGGCAAATCTACGAAAATATAACTAGGAACGAAAATATACAATAATCTATTACCATTATCTGCGATTCCGAAACGCGTTCTTTAGAACCTCAGAAACCACTTATATTTTCAAGAATTAAAGAATAATTTACAGAAACAAAGTTTTTGTTTCTGGCACTGATTTTCTGAAACGCTTCCGAGTTGGTTTTATAGTCTATTAATTAGTTTTTTCAGACCGGTATATCGGTTTTTGGAATGCTACTGATTCTCAATTAAACATTGGTACAGATGTCATATACGTCATAGTTTATATTAGCGAGATTTTTTTCGCCAATTTGGCGAAAACCTCATTACTATGTCATCTATATCCGGGTTAACATATCAAGCAAAATAACGACACTTTGGCGCCATTTAAGTACCCGGTGCATATATGACATTGGCGTCAGAAAAAAATCGCGCCAATATGTGACGTCTGTGCTGGAACATATTTAGCTCCAGAATAAAATTTATACATCGAAGAGTAACAAAGAAATGTTAATTTAATGTTTATGTTAATGTTGTTAGTTTATCATGTTTGTCTGTAAAATATGTTTGTTGAACATTAAAATGTTTAATCGAGAATGTATAGCATCCAAAAAAACGATATTTTGGTTTTAGGAATCTGAAAGGAAATATTTATCAAATCGGAATTGTTGAGTCACAAAGGTTTAATACAAACTGCAACTAAAATCGAAAAAGTACAAACTAACAACGTTAGATATCGAGCTCAGCTATCGTATGAAAAAAAAAAAAAAAAAAAAAAAACAAGAAGGAAAGAAGGAAAAAAGGGGAAAAAAAAAAAGAAAAGAAAGAACGCTTTCATGGGTGTGATATTAGCTTACTGGTATTATATTACAATTATTTGAACGTACAGTATTATGTAATGTGTTCAAAAGTCTAGTAGAGTCCCTTATGTTAAGCTAAACGCACCTGTAGTGGGCCATTTAAGAACATTTATCTAATTATTATTAAGGTATTAGTGAATTCCAAAAAAAAATATATATATATATATATATATTTTACCTCAATCCTAAACTTCAAGTATCAGAATAAATATTCAAAATATATTCTTCGGAAAAAATAAAAAATGTTACGTGAAAGATATAAAAAAGATAATATCAAAAAATAAACTGTCCCCATTTTTCTCATAGATATATATATATTTATAAATTGGAAATTGTTAAAGTGATGAATATATTCATAACTTTATATGAATACATTAATACTTACACATTATCACACGATGCGTCAAATAGATTTAGAAAGCCATTCCCTAAAATTCGCCGTTGGGAGCAAATATATATGTTAATATCCACGTATAAACATAATGCAATTCAAATGATTTATAATATAAAAGTCATATGAATGCGCACCAGAATGAATATTAGAACTGCAACTACTTCTAGACATTAAAGAAACATTATATGCTAATATTTCTACTATTATCCTCAGATGTTAAGATATCTGTACACGGTAAAAGCAGGCAAATCTACGAAAATATAATATAACTAGGGAATAAATATGCAGTAACCGATACCGAAACGCGTTCTTTAGAAACCTCAGAAACAAATATATTTTCGAGAATTAAAGAATAATTTATAGAAAAAAAATTTTGTTTCTGCCACTGACTTTCTGAATTTCTTTCGAGTAGCTTTTATAGTTTATTAAATAGTTTTCTTAGATCGGTATATTGTTTTTTAGAATGCTGTTGATTCTCAATTAAACATTTCTAGCTGCAAAATCGAATTTACACATCGAAGATTAATAAAGTAATGTTAATTTAATGTTAATGTTAATGCTGTTAGTTTATCATGTTTGTTTGGGAAACATGTTTGCTGAACATTAAAATGTTTAGTCGAGAATCGATAGTATCCGAAAATCCGATAATTTGGTTTCAGAAATCTGAAAGCAAATATTTTTTTCAAATCGGAATTGTTGAGTCACAAAGGGTTAAAACAAACTGCAACTAAAATCGAAAAAGTACAAACTAAAAACGTTAGATATCGAGCTCAGCTATCGCATGAAAAAAAAATAAGATAAAACAAGTAATATAAAAATTTTGTTTTTAAAGTCAATTCCTACTTAGGCCATCAAAGAAAAATTTAACATAATCCCTTAAGGTAATATTAGTTTTTGTTGCATTAAAATATCTCAATTTGTTGATTTTCTATAAGCAAGTAGGTTTACAATGGAACTCTATGGGAATTTGGCGAAATATTAGAGATATCGCCATGTTGGCGTCACTTTTGGCGACAGCTTTGGCGGTATTTGGCGACAGAACAGGGTCCCCCCTATGGTAACCCCTTAATGAAAATACTTTCATTGACCTTCAATAACCAATGGCCGCCATTTTGTTTCCCATGCAAAACTAAAATTAATTAATTAAAAATTAATTAATTAATTAATATTTGAAAAAACTGTATTAACATCAATTGTCATCCAGTACAAGTTAAAAAAAAAATTATTTCAACTTGATAGGATGAATAATGAGTATTTTATTAACGATTGAAAATTTGAACAAGATAAATATATAAATATATAAATATATAAATAAATATAGGGAGAGTGTGAGCTAATAGTAGGAATTGAAAAAGAAAGAAAGAAAAAGAAAGAAAGAATGCTATCATGGCTGTAATATTAGCTTACTAGTATTATGTTACTATTTATTTGAACGTACAGTACAGGGTGTCTACAAATTAGTTAGGCTATTTTGTAAGTTAAGAACTTCCGAAATAATTAATGAAATTAACTAGTTGAAAGTCAGACTAGTTGCAATATTGCCGAAGTTTATTCATAGATGGCGTTAGGTGTCATAACTGACGCTATCCCTTAGCGAGCGGTAATCGTTCTTGTTCGACATTACGATAATAGAGACGTACAATATACAAAGGGTGCTGAAAAAGCGAAATGCTGTCTTTGGTTTCACGAAACGCATTCTGCTGTGCAAGTACGACGAAATAATGGTGAAAATGGTTAACTTAAACTATTTTTCTATCTTACAAGAATATGTAATTAATTATTTTTCATGTCAATTCCATTCAATAAATCATTCTTTTTGCACAACTAATTTGTAGACACCTTGTATTATGTAATGTGTTCAAAAAGTCTAGTGGAGTCACTATAGATATCCCTTATATTGGGGGGACCGTGGATCATTATTTGGGCAAAAAATCGACCCCGAAATCGATATTTCTTTTTGTGTGCATTATTATTCTCCCATTTGTACTACGTCATTCGTGGAAAATCCGAGGCTAACGAAACAGACAGGCTACCGCGGTGCTTTCCACGATTCTTTTTTTACAGACCGCTAGAGTGACGTGGCGCTATTCTCCTACAACTGCATTGGTGCATTCGAGCATCGCGTGACTGCAGCGGCCTGTAAAGAAAGATACGCGTAAAGCACCGCGGTAGCCTGTCTTTTTCGTAAGCCTCGTGGAAAACCACATGCAGGTTTTATGCAAAGTTACAAGTGTTTTAATTTTGTTCACAAACAATTTTTTGGCATTTTAATATACTTTGAACCTATTTTTTTCAATACTGATGTTTCAGCTTTTTTAAATTTTGAAATGCTCCTTGCTACTTCATTTTTGATCAAAATTCAGGAAACTGATAAGGAAGATTCCTAATATTGCTTTAAAAGAAACTGTGTATGCATTTTAAAGTTCGACTTCATTAAGACAATTAAATTTGATTTTAGCTTATTATAAGGTAGAATTTTGATGAAAATCGATATTGAATTCTCTCAAAAATTAACTACATAAGGGATTAAAAAATCGATACAGATTTATTAGTAATAGCGTTTTACGTGATTAAAATCCAAAATCGAGGAAATATATAAAAAATTAAGACGCAAGTAGTATTTTAAAATTTCGTTTTAAAATTTTAAATTTTTAAAAAGATCTTGAAATTATAATAAGATTGGAAATTTCTTTTAATGTGTTCTATATACTTATGGTGAAATGTATATTTGCACAAAATTTCAAATTTTAATTATGAAAATTAAAAGAAATTTTTTTAAACGTCTACCGTCCCCTTAAGGTAAACACTCTAGCAGTGGTGGGCTACTTAATGGCATTTATCTAATAATTGTTAAAGTGTTTGTGAATTCCAATATATATATATATATATATATATATATGTGTGTGTGTGTGTGTGGGGAATTTCGCAAGTAACACTTGCATCAGACTGAATGTCCCCGACGCTGTATTCCGCTTCGAGATTAAAAAGGTAACGAAGCTGCGTGAAGTGGAGATGCAGAAAAAAAATAGAACGAGAGAGAATTCGACGACGGCGGTTTTGTTAAAAGAAACAGAATATTTTTGACGATATAAGATAGAAGATTTAAATGACGTATGAAAATCTTAGAAATATTCGACGATGCTAAGTAAATGAAGCCAAAGTTGTTGCTTTTAAGCTAAATATAGATTGAGAAGAGTACTTTTAACTGTATTTTTGTTTTGTCTTCGTCTTAATAAATGTCAGTGTTCGTTTTAGAAATAAGTTATGATTTATAAATAGAGTCTCATCCCACAAAGTGGTGTCAGAAGTGACAGTTAACCCACCAATATTATGCATTTCTCAGAATTATCCATTTTACAGATTGAAGCCGGATATTATTCTAACGCTGAGTCCATTGCTATACATTTTATTATGAAGTTAGTTGACATACTTGAACTGGAACTTGCACTTAAAAATGAACGAACAAATAAAATTAAACTACTACATAAATTCCTATTTGATGCTGAAGGTGATCGATCTAATTATATATATATGTATATATATATTATATCATTTCAAAATGCTAAAACAACATAACTTCAAAAGGAAGGTGTATATCTGTAGAAATTTTTAAACAGTAAAATATTTATAAAACAAAAACAAGAAAGACAGGTAAAAAACAAAAACAGTCTGTTCTTCATCAGTGGGAGGACAGACAAAAAACTAACTCCACCCCCCACTTTTTAAAATTTGCAGGTTTCTGAACACATGTTCACCCCGCATTCAATACTGAAAACTATTGTCATTTTATTAATCTAATTACATTAAAAAACTAAAACAACTCAAATTAAAAACTAACAAACATAATAATAACCATACAAAAACAAAAAACTTTAATAAAAATGTCTTTTAGAGGAATGCTTAAATTATCATTAAACTGAAAAGAAAAAGAAAAAAATATAAGAAAATAGCATGAATGCAGAATAAACATGCGCCCCCCCAAACCCGCAAAATGAAATTTCTCAAAACATGAATACCTGTATAATGTTTTCCACCCGTCAACTATAAACAAATAAATTTTTTCTTCCAAATCCATTATCAAAAGCCAGAAATTCCAGGTCTGCAAATATATATATATATATATATATATATATATATATATATTTAGCCTAGTCCTAATCTTCATGTATCAGAATAAACATTCAAAGTTTCAAAATAAATACTCTTAGGAAAAAAATAAAAAATATTATCTTCCTGTATGCTCCAGTAGTGGGCCTAGTAAATTTCTGATGCATAAACTTTTAAGTTTTCGGCCAACAAATTAATTACAATGAATAGAGTATATCAACAAAATTTTAATTCAAAATACAGAATAGCATTAAAGAAACAATTCTCTAAATATAAACTTATCTTTTAACCCATTCGGGACCGTGGGTGTATATATGCACCTTCAAAAAGTGCATACAAAAATTGCTTTTCGTACCATTAATAAAGAAAAGTCACATTTGCCTGCTTTAATTACAGCACTTTCGTAATTATCCTTCTATATATAAAAAAAAAGATTTGATTTGGAAATGGACCAATGAAAATCTGAGTAGATATTACCATCAGATCGGCATCCAATTTGAATGCTTAAGCATGGCCTTTCTTCGTTAATATTAAAAAAAACTGTTGCATACAAAAATATGATAATCGGTAGTATTATAGAGAAATATTTGATAAACACGCTGATGCAGACAGTTTTCAAATCGAAGAATTATTTTAAGAGATATTTAATGCCAAAGATGGACAAAATCGTTCTATTAGAAAAGTTTTATAGGAGCAAAAACTGTACATAGGAATTTAATCATTTTTAAATCATTTTATGCGTCAGAATTTCCCGGTGTGCAGACGGCATTTAGTTTTTTTAATTTGACTCATTTTGGGGGGTTTTATTTCTATTTTAAATTCAAATTTTCAGCATTTCTAGAGATATTTTTTACATATTTTAGAAAATTAGAAAAGCAGGAACTCATTGAAAATTAAGTCATAAAAACTATATTTACACGTGAATTTTAAAAGAGAAAAAATATTGTAAAATAATAAATTCATTAACTTGCGTTAGAAGTCTTAAATAGGAGAATGTACGTCACATTTACGTCACATTACACTTATTACGTAAAATGAACAGAGAATAATATTGCAAAACAGTTTAAATTTAAAAATTGCGCGAGACACTTATTTGATATTTTAAGATGATCATAATATTTCATTTCTAACAAAAGTATTTTTACGTGAATATTAAAATGAGAAAGAAAAGTTTGGTGAAAATTACGTCAGATTATAATTGTCAGATTCAAATTATAATTCAATCTTCCGAAATCTTTAAAGCCGATCAAATTAGCGTGATGTTAGAGTCTGTGGTGTCTGAACGGGTGTTGACGAGCGTAGCTCGTAGAGGGCTCCCTAGTATTAAAAAAAAAAAAAATTAAAAATAAGTGATGCAAAGTGAATAAAAGAGACGCTGGTCCCGAAGGGGTTGATAAAATCTCTAAGAATTTGCCAAAAAATCCGTTTTTTCCGACACTCTATAAAATAAACAAATGTTTCACCAGAAAAAAATAAGCAATTATTCCAACCAGTTTATGGAAAGTTAACATTTAAGGTTGTTAGTCAAACAGATTTCTTTCAGTCGTTTTCCCGAAATGCATTTTGGGCTTGTTTTTAAACTTTAAAAATTAGTGGCCCACTTCTGGTACGTGGCTCCCTATAGGTACGCTTACCTTATTATTTCTTTCCTTGTTCAGGCTTTTAATAAATAGCCTACATTTTAAAAGAAATCTCTTCTGTAATCATATTTACTTTCTTCAGCTTGAAGAAACTACTAAAGCACTGCATCTTTCTACATTTCGTGTAAAGCATGATACATGACAAAATTTTAGAAATCTATTACGGTAAAATAACACTATAGGGGCACATATTTAAGCTAATATCCACGTACACACCATATGGTTCAACTGTATTTATAATAGAAAATGTGATCGATGGAAATGCATATTAAAGCTTGCGCAAGACATAAAGTAAACATTTTACGTTAAAGTCTACATAGCAAGCTACAAATATTATAAGAATCTGGAGACCATTAGCACGAGTTTCGCGGCTTATATACGTGTACATAATGTATCCATTAAATATATATTTTCAGTAAATATTTAGTTACGATGCAAACTGTGTAAATGGAGTATATGACTGAAGGAACCACACTTTATCGATATCGTGCTGAACAAAATATGCCGTTATAAGATTTTAATGTTTCAGAGAACCTTATTTTTAAAATGTTTTTATTTAACTTCATCTCTCAATTGTTCCCAAAGATTTCTTTTGGATTTTTTAAAAATCTATTTTAGAGGCAATTAATTAACTGTTGTATATCTATTCATTCTTGGTGAAAATGTAGTGTATTGTCAATATTCGAGAAAAATATATTTTCGTTTTACATTTTTTCTCCCTATCATTTTTCAAATTGTTCTTATAAAAATCTTTGGACTAACAAAAAAATTTGTAAGCAACGTGAATGCAGTCTAGTACGTGAAAGATATAAAAAAGATAATATCGTAAAATAAACAGCATTTTCTCCATACATAGATATATTGGAAATTTAAAGTGATGAATATATTCATAACTTTATATGAATACTAGGGGGCTCTGCCCCCTGCAAGCTACGCTCGCCAACCCCCGTTCAGACACCGCAGAATCTGAAAATCTAAAAATCTAATGTGTTTTAAAAATATTAGAGAAGATTAAATTATACTGAAAAAGCTGTGCAGATCTCCCTGTAAACGGGTTTCCATTCAATGTCCTTTGATTGCAAAAATTTAACGGAGAATCAGTTGCTGTTAAGACATCCAATGGTTGTTTTCGTTTTTGATTAAAGAGGATCAGTTAAACATTTGAAAAGAAGCTAAAATAAAATGAATTAAGCATTCAGAGTCTTTGTCAACCGATATTTTAAAACAATCTCTATAACAATAGCCTAAATCATGCGACTATCATCAACAGTTCCGGGCGGAACACTTTGCTTTTTATACTCTAGGTGCAATTTTGATACTTTAATGTTATCCAGGCACAGGTGATAAGTCACCAAATATTATTCTATCCCCATCATTTCATCTATATTATAGTAGTTCTAGTCACCAAATGCCATAAACAAATACGATCTGATCCCTTCGCCTTTCATATGAAAGTTTGGAACAAATGTTATAATACGCCCCATATTGGCGCGATTTTTTTCCAACGCCAATTTGGGGAATGCATCAACAGCATAAACAACAACATCCGGCTTACCATATCAAGCAAAATAACGATACTTTGGCGCCAGTTAAGTACCCGTTGCGTATATGACATTGGCGTCAGAAAAAAATCGCGCCAATATGGGACCGTATATGACATCAGTGCCGAAAGAAAAAAAAGCCGGGTGCAAATCTCGCCAATATCTTTTTTTCAACTCGCCAGTTAGCATTTTTTTTTTATTGTTCGAGTAGTAAATTAAAACATTGATTTGAAGTTGAAATTAAATGTCATGGTTTGTTACATAATTTAATATTTCGCCAGATGTCATATACGCACCGCATGTTTGGCATGATTTTTTTTTTTTTTTTTTGGACGAAAATTTGGCGAAAGCCTCGTTTTCGAATACCAGTTACATATGTATTTTTGGTACTACTTAGTTATCCCGTCGACAAAAAATCTATCGCGAACTATAAGATTAAATGTCAATAATGCTTGATCGTAAATGTCACATTCACTTGACTTTTAGCAAGTTACACGTGTTTACGTCATCAAATGATTTTTATTTCGACGTTTTATTTATATATTTATTAATGTTATACTAATTTATTTGTTCTTTCGTTATTTAAAATAAAAATTTTGTCAATCTGTACAATTTAGTGAGTGGTTTGGCGATTTATATAATTTGCGAAATTGGGTGACGGAATAACTACTACATTGTACCGTATTTTTAAATTATTTTCTATTATTTTCAAAAGGAAATAGCAAAAAAATAATTAATTACTATAGAACAAAGTAATTTATATAAATTTAAAAAAGAAATAAAAGTAAATATACATTTATTATTAAATAAACAACAATAGCCGGGTTACCATGTCTATCAAAATAATAACATTTGTGCGCCAATTAGGTACCCCGGTACGTATATGTCATCTGTGTCTAATATTTTTCTTTTCGTTTTGTTTTGTTTTTAAAAAAAAAGAAGTGAAAGCCATCAATTTAAATGTTTAATTTTTAAATGAAAGTTTTGTATTTAATAAAATGATAACGAAATACAAAAAAAGCATTGTTCTTAGCATAGATTTAAAGGAGGACCAACTGTCGGCAAATTAATTTAAAATAGTAACCTTTTCTGAATTATGAAAAAAAAAATTCTGTTATGATTAAAATTTGAGTTGCCATCATTAGAAAAAATGTATTTAAAATTAGAAAAAAATTAATATTTCGAAAACTAATTCGAATTTAAAAATTCTAATACCAGTTTTGAGATCTGTGGATCAACATGGATTTTTGGTGTTAATTTCATCGCAAAGTATTCCATATTTTAGGAGAAATCGCCGTGAAACAAAATCAGTTGTTTAATCGGTCCATTCAAAGAATCGATACATTTCAGGCGTTTCATATACAGTGGGTTGCCAAATTATTAGGGACAGTCATGAAGTATAGGTTTTTTGTACAATATTAGGATATAATTTGAAAATAAACACTGTTTTTAAGTTTAAAACGCTTTATTGTTATAGTTTAAGTACTTACGCAATATTAGTATATGATAAAACTCCAACAAAAATGTAATACAGTCAATTTACCAATGTTAAGTAAAGGATATTAACATTTGGTGACATTTCCTTTAGCTACGAGGAGTGCTTCGATGCGTCTTGGCATGCTTTCTATGCGATTTCTGGCACTTTCTTTTTTTTTAGGGTTGTGATGCTATACATTTATTAGTTTTTCGATGAGTTGTAACTTGGTTGTAATCATATCTTTGGTGATTTCCGGCGTGTGATCTCTCATAAGTTTTCTATGGGGTTCAGGTCAGGAAAATTGCCAGGCCAAGGTAAAACTGGGATATTGTGGTCTGCAAAAAACTTTGTAACACTTCTAGCTTTATGACAAGGCACTGAATCATGCATAAACATGAACTCTTCACCACCTGGGAACCATTCTTCAATTTGCGGCAGCAGCTGAGTTTCCAGAACTTGCCTGTACTGGTCTTGTCTCATGGTTCCCTGAACAATGTAGAGGCGTCCAAGCCCTTTACCGCTTATGACAGACCACATCATTACTTTATCAGGGTGTTTAACACTTTCCACGATGCAGTCAGGGCGGTATTTTTCGCCTGGGCGTCGCCTGACAAAGCGGCTTTTATCGGCTAAAATCTCAAAGGTTCCTCTGAGCTATTCCTCTGAGAAACACACCTGAAAAAAATTAAATATATTAATAATTAAGAAATAAATGATTTTAAATGCCATAAATAATAATTATCTTAACAACTGACCTCACTCCAGTCATCAACTGTCCTCTAGTGGTATTCACGAGCCCAGGCAAGGCGCTGCTTCTTCATCGCTTCTTTTCTTGGCCAGACGATTAGCTCTCAATCCTTCCTCCGCTAATCTCCACTGCACAGTTCTCTTAGAAACTAGTATTCCAGATTCTTGAACGATCTGGGTAAGGAGTCCCACACTTATCTTTCTTTTTCCTAAGTAGATATCCCGGATTTTCCTATCGGTACGTGGAGTTGTAATGCGTTTTCTTCCACTTTTACCTTTTCGTTTGGGCGAAAGTGGCTGGTTTTTGTTCAGATTTATTTTTATCCTGTTGACTACTGACTTGGAAACTCCAGCAAGTTCTGCTATCTTCCTTTGGGAATGATTCGTATGCAGAAGAAGGGTTTTTACCTCAGACTTTTTCCTAGGGGACAAATCAACCCCTCGACCCACACTGAAATCAATAAAAATAAAAAAAAATAAATTAAAATCGTAAATAATTTCGCAAAAAACAAATATTTAATCAATAAAAGAAAGATAATACTCACATATAATTCTTAACTTTTCCAAAAAAAACCTAAAGAATTTTGTTTAAATTAAAGAAAAGCGTCTTCCACTATTGCGTGTGTAAAAGACTCAGCGTCTCTCCCGTTATTAAAATATTTATAGAAAGCAAATAAACCTTTTAACATGCCAAAAGTTGAATTGTAGAGAGTTTAGAACGGTAAAATACATTCCTGCAACACTTAAACCACTTAGATCCGCAGCCAAGTGCAACAAAAGTAGAAAACTAGCAAAAAATATGACTGTCCCTAATAATTTGGCAACCCACTGTATTCGTTTCATAAATTCGTTTCATTAGAATTTTATATATATAGGGTAGACATTAATATCTACACATTATTACACGATGCGTCAAATAGCTTTAGAGAGCCATTTCCTAAAATACGCTGTAGAGAAAATAGAGTCGGTGGGGGCAAATATACGCACTTTCCATACATTTTCATTTTTAACATAAACATTGGTCTAAACTTATGTAATGAGTGATTCAAATGTTACATTAGAACCTTAGGAAAGTGCTACCATCAACCGACATTCTGTCAATTATAATTCTGTAAGAAATTGCAATTTTTTTAAAACATTGCTCTGCGTATCTTTGCCCCACCGGTTGGGGTAAAAGTACGCAGTGGTGGGGCAAAGATACGCAGTGCGAATTTTTGCCCCATTACTGTGGGTTTTTGCCCCATTTTCATAAAAAGAATGAGTTATGCAAAAGCATTAGTAAATTTCCCTAGTATTTATAGTTAAGCTGAACATTTAAGTTAAAACATGAAAAAAAAGAAAAAAATCCCTGCCGGCCCGGCCTACAGAAGAAGGTAGATTTCGAAGTCAAATATACTAATTTCACAAACAAAAACTAAATCATGATTAGAGATAAATCCACTTTAACAATTTTATCAGGCCGCTTTTGACGAGTTTTTATTTCACTTTTATATAATAGCTGGTTTTATCAGAATCGTGTTAGGGCGGTATTAAAAAAAAAATACTTTTCCATGCTCAACAACTAGAAAATTTCTGACATAATTCCAGATTCATTTTTAATTAAAAAAAAAAATATGAAACTTGCTGACGTGATTTTTGAAGAGATTTATAAGCGAACTGTGTTTTTATTTTTTGTTCAATTAATTAAAACTTGATATATATACAATTATTTTCTCAAAAGGACAATATTTTTTGTTTCTAACACAATCGCTTCTTGAAATTCTGTTCAAAATGCCCACTTTGACATAATTTTTTTGAAATATATTCTGCCTCTATCAAAAACTTGATCATTACGGTACATTATATAGTTTCTGAATAAGCGAATCTACCAATTAAATGCGTTTGAGAGCAAAAATGAATTTAAAAATGAGTCAGAAAATAAGCAGTTTGGATTTGAGTGCATCCTTAATACAATGATTTTTCCAACACAATCCGCTTCGGTAAATTCGGTTCAAAATGCCCTTTTTAACAGCATTTTTAAAAATATATTCTGCCTCTATCAAAATATCGACCATTACGGTACATTATATAGTTTCTGAGTAAGAAAACGTACCAATTGGAAGCCTTTGAGAGCAAAAATGAATTGTAAAAGGAGTCCGAAAACAGGCAGTTTGGATTTGAATACACCCTTAAGATGATTTTTTTCTTCAACCGCTATGTATTTTTAATTTGTTTTTGCTGTAAGAATTGGTCCTATCCAAAACTTGTCTATATAGATGTTGTAGATAATATTAAGAAGATATATGATAAATTCATGGGTATTTTATATCTTTTGAATTGACGGAGTTATGGATTTTTTTCTTCTTTAAACCCCCATTTTGTTTTCGTTTTTATTTCTTTTTTCGCGGTACGAATTGGTCCCATCAAAAACTTGTGAATATAAAAGTTGTAGATAATGTTAAGGAGATTTATAATAAAATTATTTGGATTTGATATCTTGAGGATTGACGAAGTTATGAATTTTTTTCTCCCAAAAACCCTATTTTTTCCGCCTCTTGAGCCCATTTTTAACTTTATCAAAAATATGTGATACATAAATTTTTGGCCCTATTTTTAGAAGTAATAAAAACTTTAAACTGATTTGATATGTACAAAAGTAAAGAAGTTATAGGGGTTTTTCTGTTTTCACAAAACCCCTCCCTATTTCCATCCCTTTGGTCCGATTTTGCCCATTAACGAACTTAACCGAGAATTTATGCCATTTGATTTTATGTATCAGTTTGGAAGAGATTGGTGCAGAATTACGAACGTTATCATGTCCAGAAGAAAGTGATATATATATATATATATAGATAGATAGATAGATAGATAGATAGATAGATAAAGTTTTTTACTGAGGGTGGTTTTGGGTTCTAGGGGTCATGATCGGTGTAAATCTGCAAATTTTTTTCAGAAATTCCAACATAGGAACGATCCCAATAGGTAGTATTTCATACGAAATCTACCTAAAAACAGGCGGTCTGTGAGATCGCAATTAGCAGTTAACCTCTAACTACTGCGACAAAAATTGTTGCGTAAATACTGTGAGCGGTCCCAAAGACCCCTTGAGCGTAGGATGAATAAAAGGGTTGACTGGCTCATAAGATACTGTTTTTGCGCTAAGCTTTATGTAAAGGCCTATTATAATAAAAGTTCTCCTCATTTAGAAGTCTTTACCGATACTATTAAGTTTCCAAACGAATCAAAATTAAACTAACATCAATAGTTAAATTGAAAATTATAAGTTAAGCTATGAAAAATGAATATACCAGCAGTCTGTGAGACCGTTAACAGGAGTTAAGGGTTAATATTTTAAAACAAAAGTCGTTTTATGAAACAAGAACATTGATTTTTAAAAGTAGGTAGGTAGATACCTACGTACCATATTAAAAAAAAACTTAACTAGAAAAAGGAAAATGTAGTTAACTAGCTTATATTAGTTAAGTAGCTTTTATATTTTATACTATATAAAAAATAAAACTTACCACAACGTAATTGTGGAAAGCTTTGCATCTAGCTAAAACGATAAGGCAAAGCCCCGAATCTTAAACTTGTGCGTATCTTTGCCCCAAGACGGATGCGTACTTTTACCCCATTCTGCAGTATTTTACTTAACCGGCTACCTATAAGTTTAAACAAATGCGATCGTGATAAACTATACGGCATTCAGAAGTTGTAGAGCTTCCATCCTCCACTGAATTTTTCGATTTGTAAAAATTCGAAGTATTGTTAGCAATAAAGTGAAATTTTAAAAATATTAGATCAAAATTCGAAAATTTAAACTTACCTCATTTTCTTGGCACGGAGTGCTACTTTTTTCATAAGGTTTGAACACACAACTACTACACATGAGACCAAACTAATACCTAGCGGTCATGATTGTAGAAATGTTTCTTCATATTAAATCGGGCAGTGCGTATCTTTGCCCCGTACGTATCTTTGCCCCCACCTACTCTATGACTCTATGTATTTTAATATCCACGTAAACATCATATAGTTCAAATGATTTATAATATAAAAGTTTTTTGAAGCCGCACCATGGTGAATATTAGAATTACAACTCGTTCCAGACATCAAATAAACATTATATGCTAATATCTCTACAACTAGACACAATATACATAGACTTTAGATCTTATAGAGAACTAAATAACTATACGAAAGAACTTCGAAAATTCGGTCAAATCTTTTCACTGGGGTAATATACAGACTATAGGGAATAAAAAAATGTAAAAATAAATAAATAAAAGCCGAAGTCATGTGACTGTCATCAATAGTTCCGGGTTGACCGCTTCACTTTTTATATGCCAAACAGCCAATTTGGTAATTTAATGTCAGCCGGGCGCAGGTGATAAATTGCCAAATATTGTTCCATCGCCATCATTTCATCAGTATTATAATAGTGCATCGCATGCGACTGTCATAAACAATTTTTCAAGAGGTATATTAAAACAAAGCTTTGATTTTGAAATTAAATGTCATAGTTTATAGTATTATTTATTACTTTTTTCCTTTTCTTTTCATTCTTTTCTTTTTTCTTTTTTTTTCTTTTCTTTTTTTTTTTTTTTTTTTTTTTTTTAAGAAATAAGAGAAAATTGAGAGTCTCATTTCAGTTTTAAATTAAAGTTATGTATTTTAAATAAAATGAGTGAAAGTAATGAAATTAATGAAATAAGATAAAATACGACGGGTACAATGTTTGGCGATATATCACCTGCACTCGGCTAACATAAAAATACCGAGTTCATGATTTCTGTATCACAATCTTCCGTTTTGGCCATGAATTGAGCAAGTAAATTAAATTATGAATAACAGTAACATGATACAATGCTTAGCATAGATTTAAAGGAGACCAAACTGGTCGCCAAGGGCGGCTAGTAAATAAATAAATAAATAAGAATCGAGGGAAGGAAATCCGCCTTTTATAAATAAGATGCATTTTAAAAGATGTCTCTTGTTTAATTCATATTTACTTTCTTCAGTTGAAAGAATCTACTAAAGCATCATATATATCTACATTCCATGTAAAGCATGATACACGAAATAGTTTTAGAAAGCCATTACCGTAAAACAACTGTATAGACAACTCTTAAATATATAGGAGTCATTCTTTGAAAAGTGGCAATTTTATATCCCGGGGGTCCTGAAGGCATATTTTTAAAATTACAAAAAGAAAAAGGGATTTAAACTGTCAATATTAATCAGTTATACATATAAACTGTAATTATTTGCTTAATGAAATTGAAATTTGATAAATTTAATGCATTTTTTAATGCAAATATCATTCCCTCACTATGTCCCCATTCACATATGTAGGAAAGAATATGCTTTCTCTGCCATTGCAGCACTTATATTTATAATTATTTTTTCTCAATTCATTAAACACACTTAAATACATGTTTAGCCATTTAATTATATTTATATTTTATATAATGAATGAATTAGGGCACTTTTTAATGATGTCCCTAGCATTTGTCGTCATTCCCTCACATAACTATAAATTTGCCATTATTTACTAAGTAGAAAGCAGCACATGCTTTATATATGTCTAGAACAGTTTGTACAAGAGTAAAGTGAAGTATCCATCTTGTTGTTTGCTCAAAAACGTTCTTGAATAGTTAGTATATGGCTTTGAAGTACTAGATCAGTGTAAGTATTTTTATTACGCGTCATTCCCTCATCTATTATAAATTTAATAAAAACTAAAGAAATGTCTTTTTATGTTGGTATATTATTAGAAATGTGTTTCAAAAGATATTTAGTAACTGAAAATATACTTAAGACTAATCACTTTTGTATAACATGGTTTTCAGAAGTATATCGTCATTCCCTCACAATCATCATAATTTTAATATGAGGGAATGATTTAAATTGCGAGGGAATGGTCTGAATCCACTTATATATGTACTAAACAGTAAAATAAGAAAATCTAATGCAGTAAAATACACATTAAAATCTCATAAGACTTTTAATTACCTTAAGTAAAGATAATACATTTTTAATTTTTATTATTTTACAGGGAGAAGTTAAAACTAATTCAAATAAACATTAACTCTTCTAAATGTTAATGCTTTATCTTTATTTTTTCAATTGACATAGAGTAAAAAAAAATATTATTTATTGACAGTATGACTTCTAATTATAATTTCTTTTATTTTTTAACCCTTTCAAGGGCGGTGGTGTGTTTATGAAACCACTTAATTTTAATTCCCAAGCGCCACAATGGCACCAGACTTTTTATAAACTCTTATCTAATTAACATGCATGTGAAATATAGCATTTTTCATATTTACAAATAAATTTGTTCTTAAATTCCGGTGCCAATCATTTATTTGAACATTTTAGCAATGGAAGTGCTTTGAAATTAAAATATCGGAAGAACTATAAGATACAGTTTGGTTCATATTATTTTTTGATAAATATAGCAATAAGGTACTTGTAGGCTAAATTTTGAGATTTTTGAGGCAATTATATTGGGACGCAAGTTTTTTTAATAAACAGCCACTTTTCAGAGAATGAGCCATAGACAACTCTTAAATATATAGACAAATATTTAAGCTAATATCGACGCACACACTGTATGGTTCAACTGAATTTATAATAGAAAATGTGATATATGCTAATGCATATTAAAGCTTACCCAAAATATAAAGTAAGCATTTTATGTTGAACTCTGTACAGGAAGCTACAAATATTATAAGAAGCTGAAGACCATTAACACGAGTTTCGCAGCTTATATACATCTACATAACATATCCATTAAATATATATTTTCAATAAATATTATTTAGTTACGATGCGAATTATGTAAATGGGATATATGACTGAAGGAACCGCATTTTATCGATATCTTGCTGAACAAAATATGCCGTTATAAGATTTTAATGTTTTACAGGACCTTATTTTTTTAAATGTTTTTATTTAACTTCATCTCTCAATTTTTTCCAAGCATTTCTTTTGGATATTTTAAACAAGTTTGAATTTGTACGTCAAACGTGGCAAATGAGGTGCGTTCGTACTATAACTAGTTTTCATAAATATTCAGATTTTGGTGCAATAGCTCTTGCACTTTTATGCAAAAATGCATGAATACAAAATTTATTACGATTATGTACGAGTATTAAATTGAGTAATACGGAAATAATAGGACCCCCCTCTTAAATAGGACGTGATCACCACGGCAACCTAGAATCTTTACCTATCTTGAGGTATAATTGAATTAATTACGTATGATAGGACTTAATAGAATGAAGAAAGCTTTTATTAATATCTTTTTAAGTTTTGATTCGATGTTTATAAAATTTGAAATAACTCAACAAAATTCTGAAAAGATTATACATATTAAGTTTCAAACCATTCGGTTGGGTAGTTTTTGAGCTGTTATATGAGGAGATACGGACTGACAGACGGAAGGATCAGATGACGATTATAGGTGCTACGTATTTATATAAATTATGAACGCACTTAAAAATGTTTTTATTTAACTTCCTGTCTCAATTGTTTCCAAACATTTCTTTCGTAATTTTTAAAAAAACCTATTTTAAAGGCAATTTATTAACTGTTGTATATGTTCTCATTTTTTATGAAAATGCAGTGTATTGTCAATATTTGCGAAAAATGTATTTGTGTCTTATATTTTTTTCTTTGATTTTTATTTCCTTTGATTTTTCAAACTCTTATTATGAAAATCTTTTGACTAAGAAAAAACTTTGAAGCAACATGAATACAGTGTAGTACGTGAAAGATATAAAAAAGAAAATATCGAAAAATAAACTGCCCCCATTTTTCTCATATGTATATTTGTAAATTGGAAATAGTTAAAATGATGAATATATTCATAACATTAATATCTACATTAATATCAACACACTATTGCACGATGCGTCAAATAGATTTAGAAAGCCATTACGTAAAATACGCTGTTGGGAGCAAATATATATGTTAATATCCACGTAAATATCATATAGTTCAAATGATTTACAATATAAAAGTTTTATTATAAAGCCGCATCAGGTGAATATTTGAATTACAACTAGTTCCAGACATTAACACCAGAACTGCCGGAAAATTTACTCAAGTGTTATAAAAATATTTTACACCAGAATTTTTATTTAAAACTATTTAACATATACATTTAACATATTTCTCCGTGGTATGTGTTAAACTTCTTAAAAAAAAAAAAAAAAATTCTGGTTCGAATGGAAATATTTCCATTTTTTACCGGTCAAAATGACCGCTATGGGGTTTCGTTTCTAGTGTTAACACATTAAGCGCCACGTCACTCACCGATGACTGACGATCTAAAATATGATATAAAAGTAAATATATATCTATATACTGTTTTAAGTAATTACTGAAAATTTATTTAAAATGTACTTACCTTTTATTTATTGCAGGATTATACTTTCATAAAAATTACTTAAAGCATTGTAAATTTTTCAGTTTCAGTGGCACTCAACGTGTTAAATAAACATTGTATCCTAAAATCTCTACTGTTATCTTCAGATGTTAGAATATTTATAGACTTAAAAAACAGACAAATCTACGAAAATATAATATAACTAGGACTTCCCTCAGAGGGATTAGTCTGAGCGATATTACTGAGAACATAGATTTAATAATAACATGTGGAAGCAAAGAAAATGAGATGTTATCTTTAATTGTCCATATACTGCGAAAAATTGAAATGATGAAAATAAAGGAATTGTAGAATTACAAAATCTTATATATATATTCGTATACACTGTTTAAAAAAAATGGGAAATCAAACCATTCAAGGCAGCCATGCATGGATATAAAATTGAAAGTACGCAATATATTAAAAGTAAAATAGAAAATGAAACACTAATTTACTTATATCGGAATTTTAACTGTATAAAATGATGTCAAGAGCATAATCAGACGCTCCGCACCAATTTGAGTAACTTTAAATGATACATATATGATGTTTAAAAAGAATGGACTATACTTTATATGGTGTGTGCTCCCCCGGAATAGTTAATATTGTATAATATCTGTTTTCCACGGATGCAATGAGGTTATCGATAACACTCAAAATCTAATATAGTATCAAAGTACCGAATACATCAAAAGTGGCATGCAATGCTTCGTTAGAGTGTGTTTTAGATATGCTCGATCGGATTTAAATGATGGGTGTATGCTGGCCATTACATACGCTGTATTGTTTTGTTTTCAAACATATTCTGCACAAGTTGAGCTGTATTTAGCATGTATTAAATAAAAGAAATCGGCATTGATTACAACATAAAGTATGACACAAGATCTGAATATATCGTCTGCATAACTTTTGAGCTGTCAAAGTGTCATTTAAAGTAATTTACAAATCCATACATATTTATTCAGCAAATCATGCAAGCTAACATATGCCAATATGAACCCGATTACAAAATGTCACCAGAATAAGTTAATATATAAAAAATCTACTAATGATAATTGAAAATATGACCTTATGATAAAATGTCTAGAAAAATGAATTGGATAAAAAATTCATATCACATTTAAAACGGCACTTCCCTCTGTTAGTGGCCGTGGCGAGAGAGAGAAAAGCCTAGAGAAGGAACACTTTAACAAGTACTTTCGGTCAACCTACTCACTGTTTCATACAGGTCTTTATTCAATAATTACACAATTTATTTAATGCTAGGTGGGTATCTATCAGTTTTGTTGCATTTAAATCGCATGTTTTGCGGAGGAAATGCAGCATTATGAAATATTTAAAGTTGCTGTACCTAATAATTCCAAATTAATGGTAATTGAGATCGCTTTCCGTTAATTTCATCTTTTTAAATTTTAAATTTTTTAAATTTGTTAAATTTTTTAGAAACCATTCATAGACACAATTGTATATTTTAAAACTAACCCGAAGCAAAATTTCAAGATTTTGGGCTCAGCAGTAACAGAGAAATAGAAAATTTTTGAAAGTTTTTTGTTTCTGCACTCTTTTATATAGCGACATTTTTAGAAATTGTTCTATTGCGAGAATTTACGTCATGATAAATACAGACATGTCAATTTTCATGTTTATATTCCTAACAGTTCCATGTTCTTCGTTACTTAGATCATTTTTAGATCTTTTTCCGCTTTGTTTAGTCTTTCTATTTTTTAGAATTCGTTCTACAACGAGCATTTACATCTTATTAATTACTACCATGCCAAAGTTCTAGTTTCTAACCCCAACAGTATCCCAAAAATTTCAGTATTCCAAATAAATCATAGTTTAGAATCTTTCTAGAAATTTTTACGTTTATCCGTCAAATTGAACCTTTTAGAGAACGTTCATTACAAGTATTTACATCTTAAAAGTAAATACCGCACCAAATTTAAAGTTTCTAACCCAATCAATATCGCAGAAATCACAATTTTAGAACTTTTTTGCTCCTGCTGCGATGTAGGTTCTTGCACTGACATAAAATAGTCTTTTTTTCGGAGCAGATATGGCCAGCAACATTTTTTTAAGTTGGATATGTAGTTTCAGAGATAACACCTCACAAACGTACAAGCATTAATAATATTATATACTTTATAATATTATAACGCTTTATAATATTAGCAATAGATGTACAGATACAAAATCCATTTATCTGTTACAAGCTAAAGTGCCGGCGTTGCCCAGAATTTGAAGGATGTTTGTTCTGAAAAATCAATTTCAAAATTTAACATACAATACAAAACAAACATTAAAAAAAGCAGTCGAAATGTTGTTGAATGAATCATATGAAAACGCTATATAAAAATGTATAAATGTATATAACAGACGCAAACGAATACAGCTATAAATGAACTTATTTCAATTTATAATTGGAGCAATAATGTTAAAATACGCCAATATTTCCCTAATCGGGTTTTTATCATGCTTCAATACATTTTCCACACTCATATGACGTTATACTATATCCATCATGCCCTTTATATTTCCAATATGACGTAATATTTTCCTCTTTCACGTGGAAAACTTGAAATAGAAAAGTTATGAAGTTATATTCACTTTCATTTAAATTCGTCAAACCATTTATTTCATTTTCATTTTTCACGTGAATATCTTGCAAAAGAAAAGTTATGACGTAATATTCACCTTTTTTTTTAAAATTCGGCAAACTATTTATTTCATAATAATAAACACACATACTACAATATACATTAAAACACACATTCACACATAAATAACGCCTGCATTCAACAGTTAAAGGTATATATAAATATTTTACAGACATACATACAATAAATACAATAAACCCAACTGGAGTGAAAAATTAGCAATTTAAAAATTAGCCATTTAAAATTATAATATTTATTATAATTATCGTAGATCGATGTAATAGTAATATCTATTCATCGTTGTCCGGTCATCCAAGGCTGCCGTATAGATGGCTGGTGACTTCCCCAACATGGTTTATTAGTGCGAAAATTGCAGAGTCAGGCATCGGCCGGAGTAGCTCAGTGGCTAGAGCAGCAGTCTTGTATACTGTGGTCCCGGGTTCGATTCCTGGCTATGGCTAATTTTTCACTCCAGTTGGGTTTATTGTATTTATTGTATGTATGTCTGTAAAATATTTATATATACCTTTAACTGTTGAATGCAGGCGTTATTTATGTGTGAATGTGTGTTTTAATGTATATTGTAGTATGTGTGTTTATTATTATATTTCGTAGATCGATGTAATAGTAAAATCTATTCATCGTTCTCCGGTCATCCAAGGCTGTTGTAAATGGCTGGTGACTTCCCCAACATGGTTTATTAGTGAGAAATTGCAGACTCAAGCATCGGCCGGAGTAGCTCAGTGGTTAGAGCGACTGCCTGGAATGCAGTGGTCCCGGGTTCGATTCCTGGCTCTGGCTAATTTTTCACTCCAGTTGGGTTTATTGTAATTATTGTATGTATGTCTGTAAAATATTTATATATACCTTTATTTATTTCATTTTCATTTTACACGTTGGAATCTTGCAGTAGAAAATTAATTGTTGTAGTAATAATTTTATTGTGTTTTTTAATTGTTGGCAACTGCTATAACGAAAAATGTTTAAATTTGATAAGAAATTTCTGTTAAATTGGTGGTTTTTATTAATTAAAAATTAACTATAAGTTATTTCGATTCCGGATTACTTTAGTTGTCTCGGCCATGTTCTAATACACATGTACGTATCTCTTCACAATTTTGGCTTCCAAATTGTGTATTTTTTATAGAATTACAAACAGACAGATAGACAAATTTTCATTTTTATATATCTATCTATTCTATAAAAAGTAACTAACGCTGTCACCGCCGCCGCCGGTTTTGATTTTTTTGTGACCGGAGGTCTTTCTTCGTTAATATTAAGAAAACTATTGCATACAAATATATGAAAATCTGTGGTATTATAGCGAAATGTTTGATCAACACACTAATGCATACAGTTTTCAAATCGAAGAATTATTTTAAGAGATATTTAATGCTAAAGTTGGACAAAATCGTTCCATTAAAAAAAGTTTATAAGAGCAAAAGCTATACATGGGAATTTAATCATTTTAGAACATTTTATTCAACAGAAGTTCCCGGTCTGCAGATTTCATTAATTTTTTTTAATTTGACTCATTTTTTGAGGTTTTATTTCTATTTTAAATTCAAATATTCAGCATTTTGACAGATATTTTTTACATATTTTAGAAAATGGTATTAATTTAAACTTTTGACAACTGTATAAACAATAATGTTTGCTTCAAATAAAAAAAATATATTTACACGCTACTATTATAAACAGAAAAAAAACCTTCAAATTAGAATTAAATAATTCGGTATAAAAAGCAGGCACTTATTGGAAATTACGCAATAAAAACTATATTTACATGTGAATTTTAAAAGAGAAAGGATATTGTAAAATAAATTCATTAACATGCGTTAGAAATCTGAAATAGAACAAATTACGTCACATTACACTTATTATGCAAAATGAATAAAAAATAGTATTGCAAAACAGTTTAAATTTAAAAATTGCGCGAGTCAAAATATTAGAGGTTAAATGTTAGATTTTTTCAAAATTTTATTATTTGTCGTTTGATGTGAGGTGTCCAGCTTTAAGTATGCAAATTTTTATGTTTCCAACATAAATAGGGACTGAGTTAGAAAAATTGCTTTAAATACACAAGTTAGAGCTCAGAGGGTTAAATATTAGACTTTTTCAAAATTTTATTATTTGCTGTTTGATGTGAGGTGTTCAGCTATATGTATGCAAAATTTCATGTCTCCAACTTAATTAGGGGATGAGTTAGAAAAATTGCTTTAAATACACAAGTTAGAGCCCAGAGGGTTAAATATTAGACTTTTTCAAAATTTTATTATTTGCTGTTTGATGTGAGGTGTTCAGCTATAAGTATGCAAAATGTCATGTCTCCAACTTAATTAAGGGCTGAGTTAGAAAAATTGCTTAAAATACAGAAGTTAGAGACCGGAGGGTTAAATATGACTTTTTCAAAATTTCATGATTTATCGTGTTATCGCAAGTGTTCAGCTATAAGTATGCAAACTTTCATGTCTCCAACTTAATTAGGGACTGAGTTAGAAAAATTGCTTAAAAAACACAAGGTAGAGCCCAGAGGGTTAAATATTAGACCTTTTTCAAAATTTTATTATTTGTCGTTTGATGTGAGGTGTTCAGCTACAAGTATGCAAAATTTCATGTCTCCTACTTAATTAGGTGCTGAGTTAGAAAAATTGCTTAAAATACAGAAGTTAGAGACTGGAGGGTTAAATATGACTTTTTCAAAATTTTATGATTTATCGTGTTATCGCAAGTGTTCAGCTATAAATATGCAAACTTTCATGTATCCAACTTAATTAGGGGCTGAGTTAGAAAAATTGCTTTAAATACACAAGTTAGAGCCCAAAGGGTTAAATATTAAGACTTTTTCAAAATTTTATTATTTGTCGTTTGATGTGAGATGTTCAGCTATAAGTATGCAAAATTTCATGTCTCCAACTTAATTAAATTAGGGTCTGAGTTAGAAAAATTGCTTAAAATACACAAGTTAGAGCCCAGAGGGTTAAATATTAGACTTTTTCAAAATTTTATTATTTGCCGTTTGATGTGTGGTGTTCAGCTATAAGTATGCAAATTTTCAAGTCTCCGACATATATAGTTTCTGAGAACGGGCTCTGTGACAGATGGACAAACAGACAGACAAAGGAGTGAGACATGTAGTGTTTCGTTAGATGAACGAAACTCTAAAAACATGCTGCGGATGACTGTAACAACATCCTAAAATTACATTACCATCAGCGATCTACCAATCCCGAATTTAGTTTATATTCGTTTCATATATTCTTATTCTTTTGTGCGGCCCTGTAAAATAATTATCAATATTATATACAGTAAAACCTCTGAATAGCGGACACCCCGAGAATGCAGAATTTGTCCTGTATTTAGAGGTGACCGCTACTGAGAGTAAAACATGTACAGTTATTTAAGAGTTGGTAATCGAAAAAATGCCCGCTAAATAGAGGTGTCCACTAATCGGGTGTGTCCGTTATGGAGGTTTTACTGCATAATAATATCATCCTTTACAAGAAAATTGCATGCTGTATGATAGACAGACAGACATCCAGAGAAAGATAACCTCCCGGATCAATAAACACTCATATCTTTTGTTTTAATCATCCACAATTGTATGTCATACAACATGCCAGATTTTATACAACAGGCTAAAAACGGTCACCGTGGTACGGAATACTGTATTATTATTTGTTTGCCCACCAAAACTGGTTGCCACGGGTTGTTGCAAGGTTTGTGTTTACGTGGTTGAAACTGATCTATCCAATATTACTGCGTGCGTATTTTTTTTTAATTTGCTCCATGTGTTCAAACCAGTTGTCTACGAAAACATCAACCGGTGAAAGTGACGCACACCAAATTTCTGTGACGTATGCAGATAAATTGTGCTTTTTTAAGAGTTTTTTCTATATAATTTTTAAACGGTTTGGAATTTATTTTTCATAGTAGGTGCATTCAGTAGGCGACCCTCATAGGTACCTTCTGGTGCAATCAGAAACGAAATCCGACAAATATTTTTTGAGTTATGCTTGACGAAAGGTTTTTATTAGGCTTTTTTCTTTAGTAGGACATGGCGTTAATATCCAACGTAGTAGTAAAGTGTCCGGACAGTAATATTTCGCTGAGTATTAGCCTTCGCTTCGCTCAGACAACTAGGAACGAAAATACGAAAATATACAATAATCTATTCCGATTATCCACGATTGCAGAAACCAATATATTTTCGAGAATTAAAGAATAGTTTACAAAAACAAATTTTTGTGGCTGCCACTGATTTTCTGAAACGTTTCTGAGTAGTTTTTACCCAGCAAAGAGGAAATTGCTGGCCAGCAGGAAGATAGGTGCTGGCAATGATAGAGAAGTGCTGGCTAATGGTCTACCACTGCAGGACCACTGCTGGACAGCTTCAGTCAACTTTGCTGTTGGAAATCATCAGATAAGATTCTGGTGGGCTTCCGTTTTATCTCATGCGCTGGCTCACCACTACATGGAAGTGCACGAACTTTTGCAGTATTATTGCTGGGAACCCTTACGCTAGGTGGCGTTGCGAATATTGAAGACATTGAATATTTGAACACAAATCTGAAATGAATACCCACCACTACATGGAAGTGATCATACTTTTGCAGTATTATTGCTGGCAACCCTTACGCTAAGTGGCGCTGCGAATATCGAAAACATTGAGTATTTGAACACAAATCTGAAATGAATATCTTAACACAATTTAAGCTGTGAAGCTATTTTTTTTTATTTGTAACTGTAAATAATGTAGAACCACTGCCACCAACAAAATAAATAAGTAAATGAATAAATAAATAAATTCTTTATTTCAATGCACTTTTTTTTTCTCCTTAAATCTGGTTTTACTAAGTTACAAAGAATTTCGGTTTTCATAATTTACACAGTTGAGAATCAATAATAATAATAAAAAAAAAGCGTATGAAATATGTAGGATGTCTATACAATACAATAATTTCTATACCAGTTTAATGATTGTTAACGTAAATCACAAAAGAAACTAACTTCAAATAGTGTAACGAGAGCTTGAAAACTACGAACGGTCGTAGGATACGCTGAAAGTACTTGTTCATGTTCGATTCCGATCACGAAAACCAAAGAGCATCGAGCGCGGTTAGTACTTGGGAGGGTGACCACATGGAAACCGCTGCTAATTCAAATATTTCTATATACATTTCTATTATAGACACTTATAGTTCTTGGTGAAACTAGCTTATAGAAAAAAAGGCCTCAATTCTATAATACTTTGTTTTTTTTATAGAATTCTATAAGAAATTTTTGTAAGGAAAAGTGCTGGGCCAGCAAAGGAATAGCAGTAGGATCGGTGCTAGTACTGCAGGAAAAGTGCCGGATTGAAGTAATGGGATGGCATACCAATGCTGGCCTGCTGTTGGCCCTCACAGATGGGCCAGCTGCATTCCAAACGGACACTTTTGTACTGGTTTAAGTAATGGCACAATTTCACTTTACCGCTGATGGCAGTGCTGGCTGCCATCTTTTTTCCAGCTGATGGCCCACTGTTTCTTTCTTTGCTGGGTATAGTCTATTAATTATCAAACTAAGTTTATAGTAGCTTAAAGTGATAAAAATGCACTTACAAGGCAAATAAATACCTTTATTAAGATCGACATGCTTCATCGGTCAAACGATGACATTCTCAAGATCTATAATGACACAAATATTTCGCAAAAAACTTTTTAAATTGAAAACTGGTAAACAAAAATCACGCGATCTCATGTATAATGATGTCAAGTGCAAAAATAACACGAAAGAAAAAAAATCATGCGTCAAGTATAGATTATGAAACACGTTCCAACACATTCAGAATAATGTAACAAAACTGCACCTTTTAATACGTCAAAATATTATGCCTAATTCAATCATGTGGACACGCATAACACACTTGAAAACCAAATTACATCTGTTCCCATCTACAATTGGAAAATTATCCTAATTCTTTGAGCAGCCCTGTATAGGATATATAGATTTATATCTATTAACTACATACATACCAAAAATAATTCAGTTAAGAAATAATACATACCGGGTGTCCTAAAAACGACTGACTGATTTTAAAATTCAATACCTTGCAAACTGTGACAGATATTTAAAAAATTCTTGCAGGAGCGTTATGCATAAGGTCAAAAGTTTTTTTACAGTGATTTTCGATTTTAGTTCGAATTACAAACAATAGATGGCGTTGTAAGCAATAGGCGCTAAAAACAGGCTCGATTTTTTGGTCGATCTCTTCTTCCAAGCGGAAAAAGGAGATGGAAATGTATTAAGTGGGTCCCGAAGGACCAAAAATCGAGCCTGAATTTAGCGTCTATTGATCGCAGCGCCATCTATTGTTTGTAATTCAAACTAAAACTCGAAATCACTTTAAAAAAACTTTTGACCTCATGCATAACCTCCTGCAAGAATTTTTTAAATATCTGTCACCGTTTGCAAGTTATTGAATTTTAAAATCAGTCAGTCTTTTTTAAGACACCCGGTATATACTTTAGTTGAAATTTTCCTTTCAGCAATTTTCGCTAATAAAGATAATGGCATGTGGGTTCTTTTGTGCAGCCCTAAATATGAAGTATAGAATTTATATACAACTAGTAAAATGCAAAGGGATAGTTAAATTAAAATAGTTAAATTTAAAAGCGCAAACCGAAATTGAAACGAACTTCACGCAATTATTACTCAAAATCAGTACTGTGATCGTTTTCTTTTGTGTGTCCCTGTAAATGAACGGCAAATGCTATGAATACTCTATTCTATCCTAATCATCTTGTAGTGAAATATTCAATGGTTTATATCAGTTTCAATACATTTGAAATAGCGTAATGTCATTAAAATACTCTGCAGACGATTTTCCCCCGTATACCATGATGTAATGGAACTCTTTTGGGTGCCCCTGTAAATGAACTATTAATCCCACGTACTTCATATACAATACCAAACATGCCTAGGTGACCCTAAATAACATTTATCAATTGCATAAAAATCCGAGTATATTTACGGGAGTTAGAGCGTGGACAGACGGACAGACAAATCGAATGCATAAACACTTTTTAACTTTGTTGAAAAGTGTTAAAAATGGATATTTGTGGACGTAAATTATTTTATACTATTGTTTCTTATTCTACAAAGCATCTCTTTCCAAATTTTAGGTAGGTCCATGGAGGCTGAATCATTGCAGTATATTCTATATATCTATTGATATCTATTGATTTTTGGATAATGGATGGCAAATAAAATCTTGACGAACAAATTATTCTACTATTTTTTAAATCAATCTGTAAAGGTTCTTTGTTATATAGGCTGGCCAAAGCTGTAGTTTCCTTGTCGTGTTTGATATATTTCATGTCGTATAATTTCATTTATAATTTTATGTCTATTAATTAGTTTTCTCAAACCAGTATATCGGTTGTGGAATACTATTGGTTCTCAAGTAAGCTTTTTCAGCTGCAGAGTTGAATTTCTACATCGAAGAGTAACAAAATAATGTTAATTTTAATGTTAATGTATCATGTTTGACTGTAAAACATGTATGTTGAACATGAAAATGCTTAATGAATATCATCCTAAAAAAACGTATTTTAATTTGAGAAAACTGATTAATACACTATACAAAATACTCGAAACTTCGAAAATCCGTGGCAGCAAAAGAAGCTTTGTTTTATAAATGATTCTTTAAATCTCAAAAATATATTTCTTTCAGAGGTTTCTAATGATTATACGCTGTTTAGAATCTCATATATATCCATTCTAAGTTAAGTTATCCTACAGATTGTGACATACGACGGGAAATTTTTTTTTCAATATTAGCTGGACTATATTTTTTATTATATTACATTATTTTTACATTTTAGAAAGCCTAAAATATGACTTAAGTATGTTACAGAGGTTTATGTAATTTCAATTAAGATTAAAAGAAAGCACACCATTTTTCACTGGAGGGTGGAGCCTTACAAGACACCTTACAAGGGAAGGTCCCGAGGTTGGGGTCACCGAATGCGGGGAACGTTTGTGTATCCACAGAGTATAGTTAGCATATAAACACATGACAGCCATAAAGCGCAACCCCCAGGTCTTGAGAAAATAAGTCGTTAAGTTTAAGCTACAGTTTATAATCGGATAACTTTCCTTCTTTATCAAGCTGCTCAGTAGCATGTTTGGCATGCTGGATTTGAGATTTTTCTTTGTGAATTCGAATCCGGCTCGAGTTTATTTTTCGGAACGAAAATTCTATTAATTATTTTCGAACCGCAATTGAAAAAGTATGTATAGTAATTAAAATTTACGAAAAGTAAAAAAAAAAATAAATAAATAAATAAATAAAATCGATTATCGTAATAATGTATAAAAGTATCGTTTTTTAGCTTTTGAATTTTTTAAATCTTGGATTGTTATGCTTATAGTTAGAATAACTGTTTGTGTGCTTCAAAAGACGTTCTAAAAATGTATTGAATTGCTGAAAATAGTTATTAAATAGGCAGTAACTACAAAATCAAGAATCCGGAAAAAAAAAATCATTTTAAAATTTTAAAACAATATTTACAAAATCTGGAAATATTCGAAATATATGCATAATGAAACAAAATTAAAATAATATATTTATCTACGTATTAATATTACGCATTTTTATTTATTTCTCTGTTAAAAATAGTAAATTATTCATTGAAATAACTGTAAACGATTTAATTAACAACAAAAAATTTCGGTCTATAAATATATAAATTGGCGCACTTTTTTTCCCTTTTACTTTTCATTAAATATTTAAACATGCAAATTTTATAATTAAAAATGCACTTATATACTACAAAATATACATTTAATTTATATTTTTCGTAAATTCCAATTGTTATACATATCCATTTCGGTTAGAAAATAATTGATGAAAGTTTTCGTTCCGAAAAATAAATCCGAGCAGGATTCGAACTCGCAAAGTAAAATCTCAAATCCAGCATCGTGCCAACCATACTATTAAGTCGCTTGCCAAAATAGGAAATTTATCCGATTATAAACTGTAGTGTAAACATTGCGACTTATTTTCTGAAGACGGCCTGTGTGTTTCATCTTTATGATTATCATATATTTATATACTAGCTATACTCTATTAATACACAAAAGTTCACCACATTCGGTGACGCCAAACTCGGGACCTTCCCTTGTTAGACTCCTAATCAGCGAAATCTATCATTGTGGGTATAGCTTTCTATTCAATTAGATATACCTGCGAAATTCCACGTTATATTTTCGCAAGTAAAGTTTATAAAACAAAGCATTCAATTTCTTCAGTCAATAGCGTAGATAGAAAATGATCGCCCACGTTTTGATTTCCTCCGAAATTTTTGTCAGAATGACTTACAAAGAAACCATTTAGTATCGGTCAAGATTCAAAAATCAAAATCCTGCGCTCACTGTAATAAATAACTGGTCAAGTGCGAGTATTACTCGCGTACAGAAGGTTCCGTACAATAAAAATATGAATACTTAACTGGGCACTGGGCATTGCATTACACAAATCATTAAAAATCGTAGCTTTAATTATATTTATCTATGCCGCCCGTGTCTTTATGCATGTCCAAACCGTCCGTGTCTTTAAAAGTTAATATCTCGTCAAATTACCGACCATTCTTTTTGAAATTCATTATCAATAATCATTTTATACTTCTGCGACGATAGGTTCCTCAATTCCTTTGCGGAACGCCTGCAAATTGAAATTTGTGTGTAACGGAAAAATGCGATTTTCTCAAAATCTATGTGACTTAAGGTAACCGCAATAGTTTTTCTGCAAGGTTTAAATGTACTTCTACTGCCCCGAATTTTTTCATAATTTTGGTTTCAGTAGATTCGGAAATAAAAGAGGGGGGGGGGGGGGACATATTTTTGCATTACATTTTTGACGATATCGCTGAAAATGTAATACCTAAAGTTAAAAGAAATATATTTTTGAGTTTGGCGTTATAAAAGCTTTCCCACGATACATAAAAAAGTAAGAAAATTCATGCGTTAAGCACAGATTATGAAACACTTTCTAACACTTCCTGAGTGCTTTAACAAAACTTCCTTATTTAGGGAAATAAGGTATATAAGAGAACTAAGTAAACATGTTAGAAAACGCATAAAACATTTGAAAAACTGATTTCAGCAGTTACCATCCATAGCAAATATGTATTCCAATTCTTTTGAACAGTCCTATATTCGATCTGTAGGTTGATATGGGGAAAATTACTTTAGCAAGAAAACACATAACAGATTGAAATTTTTCTTTCAGCAATTTATGCTAATTAGATGGAAACATACTTGTATACTTTTATACAACCCTGTAGTTAACCTAGTACCTTTATTACACGCCACTATTTAGCTAAAGTTTAATTCATAGTAAAACACTCTTAAAACTACTGGAATCACATTTCCAGAAATTATCATCTATAGACGGCCATGTATCCATTTCTTTGCGTGACCCTGTATATCATTTTATCTATATTCTACAAACATTTCTTAGTAAACTAAATGCAGTTCAGCGTAAAAATGCATAACTCATCTAAAAACCACCTTGAAGCAATTTGCAATCATGCCCAGTGACCATTACGAATTCTTTTGTGTAGCCCTGTATATGAATTACAACATTTATACACACCATATACAATGCATAAATATATAGTGAAACATAAAACCACCTAACATAATTAAAGTTGCATTTCCAGCAATCATCGCTATCGTACAGTACTTCGGATACAATATAGTATCTGAAATCTTCTGTGTGTCCCTGTAAATGCTATGCACTTCGTGTTATACATGAAATAAGTTATAGTAAACCCCAGCGACGTATATCAATTTCATATTTCATGAAATAATTTAACATAATTAAAATACGCCGGAAAAAATTCCCTCCATCCCTATATCATTATGTAACGGAATTTTTTGTGTGGCCCTGTAAATGAAAATAATTATTCTTTGCACTGCATATTCTACAGAATGCATATTTTAGTGCACTTGATAAATGCATATCAATTTTATCATGTTTGAAATCATGTAACATCATTAAAAAGCATTTTAAACGATTTTTTCCCATAGGCCGTAATGTAACGAAAAACTTTTGAATGCCCCTGTAAATGAACTAAACATCCTAGAAACTTCATTTGAAATAGGGTTCGTGCTATGGCAGAGGTCACTAACATCTAAAAATTTCAGAACGATCCGAGTATATTTACGGGAGTTAGAGCGCGGACAAACGGCCAGATGGCCAGACAAACCGAAGTCATAAACACTTTTCAACTTTGTTGGAAAGTGTTAAAAAAGATTTTTTTTTAATGCAACTTAATTAACCTCTCTACATTTTTTCTAGTTATATTTGTAAATGGTTACTAATTTATAAATATATGGGTTAATAGCCTCTATTACTTCAGCCGATTTGAACTTTCCACGTCCCATATTTTACGAGTAAAGTATCTGCGACAGGGACAGACAGATACAGGAGAGATCTTATAATGGTTCCGTTTTTAGGTGCGTTCGTAATTATATAAATACGTAGCACCTATAGTCGTCGTTCAGTCCGTCCGTCCGTCCGTCTGTCCGTCCGTCTGTCCGTCCGTCTGTCCGTCCGTCTGTCCGCATGTAACAGAGCAAAAACTACCCAACCGAATAGTCTGAAATTTCAAATATGTGATTGTTGCAAAATTTTGTCGAGCCATTTCAAATTTTATGAAAATCGGATGTATAGTTTAATTACAGGGACAGTCAAAAGTTTTTCTTTACATTACGGCCAATGGGAAAAATTATTGCAAGTGGATTTTAATGATATTAGAGCCTTCCGAATGATCTGAAATTCTAAAGATATAATTGTTGCAAAATTTTGTCGAGCCATTTCAAATTTTAGGAAAATCGGACCTATAGTTTAATTACAGGGACAGTCAAAAGTTTTTCTTTACATTACGGCCAATGGGAAAAATTATTTCAAGTGGATTTTAATGGTATTAGAGCCTTCCGAATGATCTGAAATTTTAAAGATATAATTGTTGCAAAATTTTGTCGAGCCATTTCAAATTTTAGGAAAATCGGATGTATAGTTTAATTACAGGGACAGCCAAAAGTTTTTCTTTACATTACGGCCAATGGGAAAAATTATTGCAAGTGCATTTTAATGATATTACAGCCTACCGAATGGTCTGAAATTTTAAAGATATAATTGTTGCAAAATTTTGTTGAGCTATTTCAAATTTTAGGAAAATCGGATGTATAGTTTAATTACAGGGACAGTCAAAAGTGTTCCGAAAAAATTATTGGAAGTGCATTTTAATGATGTATCAGACTATGCACGTTATGAAGTGCAAAAAATTATACATTCAGTACAATATGGGGTGCAAAAAATAATTTTAAAACTAGTTATAGTACGAACGCACCTCATTTGCCACGTTTGACGAGCAATTTCCAACTTGTTACTTTTTAAATACGGAACCATAAAAAAGAGAAATATTTCTTAATCACACTAAACTACGGATATTACAACATGGTATAGACCGTTATCTTTGTGTCTTTGCATAATCTTACGGGGTCTTGTATCTTTTAAATCCGACAGAAATCAGCAAAAACTTTCAAAGTTTGAACTGGTGTATCTTCAAAACATTTTTATGCATAAACATGCGATTTTGACTACTGATTAAACAGATTAGATTTCTTAATATACTACCATTAGAAACTGACTAGCCTTTTACAACATTTATGAATTATTGAAATTACAATAACACCTTTTATTACCCTGTAAGTCATTGCTCGCGTGATATCGTGAAAACGCATATATGGATTGTTATAAAATTTGCAATAGATGATAGGCACACTTGTGCGTTTAACCCTTTATGTACTGAATTATGAATTCGTGAAAATTTTATCTTCTAAAGCATCTTTCGTGAATTTTTGAAACCGCATTAGAGGATTTACATAATCATTTAATAAATTTTAGAAGGATTTTATAAGGATTGGAGGATTTAGAAGGATTAATTAAATTTGAATTTATAGGGATTTTGTGTACTATTTATAATCCCACTCAAATATTTTATTTTAAATATTTTTCTTAGTATTTTGTAGAATTAGGAAATGTACAAATATGTTCTTACAATAGAAGTATAGAAATATTTTCGAATTGAATAATCCCCCCCTCCCTCCCCAACGCCAAGGAAGATGAAAATATGCAAAGGCAAAAGAAATCCCCCTTTTATAAATATTTTTGTTTTGTATAACCAATAATGCTTTTGGAACAAGATAAAGTAAAGTATCTAGACACACGGCAGCGTGTCAGCCATTTCGCCTGACATAGCCGTGTGTTATTTACACGAACCATTTCGAGCTGTTTTCGTCAAATTTCAATGCTCTACTACCGAAAATCTACTAGACCTACATACTTGTTATACGAAATGTGTAGTAAGGCCACCCTAATTACCTAAAATCCAAAATTTTATAAATAACGCATAATTAGTTTCTGAGATAATGACATTTGAAAATGTCTGATAATAAATAATTTTATCACTGACTGACTCACTCACTCACTCATCAAAACGATCTCGTATATCTACTGCAGCTACAGACTTGAAATTTGGTGTGAAGTTCGTTTACACTATAAAACTAAGGAAAAAAATAAAAAATTGTGAAAATCGATGAATTACCCACCTGGGGGTGCCCATTTTTACTTTAACATTACGTATATTAGGCGAAATTATAATTTACCGTAAGAGGGGACGCTGTTCTGTCGCCAAATACCGCCAAGTTTCTCGCCAACATGGCGATATATCGCCAAATTTGGCGACCAAAATTAGTCGGCAAAAGTGACATCTCTAATATTTCGCCAAATTCCCATAGATTTCCATTGTAAACCTATCTACTTACTGGGGGTTTATCAGGGTTTACTTGTTTACAGAAAATCAACAAATTGAGATATTTTAATAATTGAGATATTTTAAACAATTCTATCTAAGTGAGCCCCTAATTAGGTTGGAGGAGTGAAATTTTGCATACTTATAGCTGAACACCTCACATCAAACGACAAATCATAAAATTTTGAAAAAGTCGTACATTTAACCCTTTGTGCTCCCACATGTGTATTTTAAACAATTCTTTCTAAGTGAGCCCTAATTAGGTTTGAGGCGTGAAATTTTGCATACTTATAGTTTAACACCTCACATCAAATAAAAAACCACACAATTTTGAAAAAGTCTTACATTTAAACCTTTGGACTCACACATGTGTATTTTAAACAATTCTTTCTAAGTGAGGCCCTAATTAGGTTGGAGGCGTGAAATTTTGCATACTTATAGCTGAACACTTCACATCAAATGACAAACTATAAAATTTTGAAAAAGTCGTACATTTAACCGTCTGGGCTCCCACATGTGTGTTTTAAACAATTCTTTCTAAGTGAGCCCCTAATTAGGTTGGAGGCGTGAAATTTTGCATACTTATAGCTGAACACCATCATGCGACAAATCATAAAATTTTGAAAAAGTCGTACATTTAACCCTTTGGGCTCCCACATGTGTATCCCCCCAGGGGGATACCTTCTTTAGGTATTCACGTGCTTCGCAACCCCGGGTTCCTGAGCGATCTTTCTCTTTTCTTTTTCCTCTTATTTCTCTTGCCTTTCTTTCCTCTTCGTTTCACTCTCATTGTGGTTTCCTCTTAGGAGGTGAGGGCAATTCTGCATGAGCCGATGTCATCCTGTATATCGACTCATGGAAAATTGTAAACCACCCACGTGTTTGCCGTGCGTGGCGACCCGTGTCCCTGGAAAGGGGGATCCTGGCAGTTGAGGGAAACCAACACACTGCTTTGGCCTCTGCTTCAGGTAGACGGGAGGTGCATATTGGTCCCGTATGCATCACGGGGAGCACTTTTCCAACTTTTGTCGACACCACTTTGACCATTCTTTCATATTATGCACCATAGCCTTACATATTTTAGTTCCATTTTTACCACCAGGGGGCGCCTACTTATCTCGGATGATGTCGGCCCAATCCCCTCGACTGCGGATAGTACATAAAACGGAGTTTTGTTCGGATAGAGGTTTGTTTAGAATAGAGTGCGCCCGTGGTTGCGAAATGTGGAACTAACAGATTTTTCAAAAGGATAAAGTGTTTTGAAAGGAATATTAAACGAAACCCTCTGTGCGATCTGTGATCACACTTACCCACTTGTTTAAATAAAAATTTCTTGTTTGAGAACTGAAAAAAAACAGTCATAGCTGCATTTTCAATGATCATACAAAGAAAACAAAAACAGTTTTGAATAGTTAAATGCAAAGTGTTTCATATGGAACAGTAAAAATAATATGTTAAATTTACCGAGAATTGGTTATTTAAATGTACTGGATATTTTAAGCGGTCAGGGCACGTTGAAAATAAGCAAATTTGCTCGAAATAATGTAAAATAACTCGAAAATCATTCTATCTTGAAATATTCCTTTAATGTCTGGAATTGATTTTTCAGAAACAATAAAAATTTCGAATCAATACATTTCATTTCAAAACATGCATTCAATATAGCAGTATTAAAATATAGATTTCTGTCGCAAATTGACAGCTAAATACTTTGTTGTAGGAAATTTAAATTAAAATTGAATGTTGCTTTGTGAATAAAATAGTCACATGTAAACACATTAAAAAGCATTAAGTAAATTGTCTAAATATATTGTAACTTTACAAAAAATAATGATATCTAACAAAAACATAACTGTGAAAAAAGGGAGCCAAGTTCTGTGAAGACAATGGCAAGAAATGAAGTGATATCTAAGTGGGTGCCAAGTTCAAATAAAATTCACTCAAACTTACTTACTGAAGTATTATAGCATTTTTTAAATTGTTTAGAAATAAAAATTATTAATAGCATATTAATAATAAATATAGAACTTGACAAGTTTTTACCTACGAGTCATTTATTTTTATTAATGACATTATTATACCTAAACTTGTTATTTCATGTTTGGAAGCCTTCATTTGAGTGAGCCCTTCTAGGGTGGTGGGCTAAAATATATCCCACCTAATTTTAACTGCAAAATGCCACATTGGCTCTAGAATTCAGGACTGAAAAGTTTAAATTTATTAAATACGTGAAAATAAGCTTTTACGCGTTTTGAAATAAATTTGTTTTTAAATTCTGGTGCGATTCAATCATTTCAGCATGTCACGAATAAAAGCTCTTTGCCCTGAAGGGTTAAAGGGGTGCAGTCTCTAGAGGGATGACCAAGAACAAGCGTAAGGGTATCTGTCTCTTTCTCAGGCCTTTTAGTCTGTTTGCATTGATGTTTCCGAAGGGTGGGTGCTAGAGTGATAATCAAAGACGAGCGGGAGTGTATTTGTGTTCAATACATTTGGTAGTGTACATACATTTGGGAGTGTATTTGTGTATTGGTTTATCAAATCTTTAACATGAGTCATTTGTTTATAATAATAACTATATTAATTTTTTTTTATAATGACGTTGTTAATATTAACATCATCATTTTATTAAGACACGAAATTGATAGGCATAACATTTATCAAAAACTTGCCAAGTTCTAGATTTATTATTAATATGCTATCAATGATTTTTATTTCTACACAATTTAAAAAATGCTATAATACTTCAGTAAGTAAGTTTGAGTGAATTTTATTTGAACTTGGCACCCACTTAGATATCACTTCTTTTCTTGCCATTGTCTTTACAGAACTTGGCTCCCTTTTTTCACAGTTACGTTTTTGTTAGAGCTATAACTCATTCTAAACTGTACTATTACTAATCGATGTATTAAATGAATTTTATAATAAGTTATTTTAATGGTACTTATAAGTACTCACAGTACATAAAGGGTTAAAATGAATTACTTTTAAGCATTTACAATGATAGGATTCTTCGTTATGACTATTTTTATTCATTAAAAATAAAAAGTTTTGATTTCATTTCACAAAAATATTTTTTACATGGTTAATAAAATAATTTTGACCGTTGAGTAGGTCATTTTATACATACATATACCGGGTGTCCTAAAAAGGACTGACTGATTTTAAAATTCAATAACTTTCAAACGGTGACAGATATTTAAAAAATTCTTGCAGGAGGGTTATGCATAAGGTCAAAAGTTTTTTTTTACAGTGATTTTCGATTTTAGTTCGAATCACAAACAGTAGATGGCGCTGTAAGCAATAGGCGCTAAATACAGGCTCGATATTTTTGCCTTTTTCTTCTTCCATGCGGAAAAAGAAGGTGTAAATGTATTGAGTGGGTCCTGAACTACCAAAAAACGAGACTGAATTTAGCGTTTATTGATCGCAGCGCCATCAACTGTTTGTAATTCGAACTTAAATTGAAAATCATTGTAAAAAAAACTTTTGACCTTATGCATAACTCTCCTGCAAGAATTTTTTAAATATCCGTCACCGTTTGCAAGTTAATGAATTTTAAAATCAGTCAGTCCTTTTTAGGACACCCGGTATTTCTATTAATTTTATTAAATTTCATAACAATCAATATACAGGTTCTAAGATATCATACGCGCGTCTTGCGGAATAAAAGAAGGAGCTTTTTTAATTTCAACAATACTTAAATTCTGTCAAAGACTGTGTGAATGATATCTCCTTCACATATTCTTTTAATAGCTTTTCCCTTTTCGTCCCCCTTTTAAAATAAGGCTATTTTACTAAATTCTTGTATTTTAAATCTGTCTTATATCATAAATTTAATTTATTTTCATCGCTCATTTCCTTTAAAAGTACGATCTCGTTTCGCGCTTTAATTCTCAAAACCACAGAAAGCAGTAATATATTAAAAGAGGCATGCTATTTGTATCTCGCACAGAAGCAATGTACCTAGTACATTAGCACGTATAGTTTGGTTGCTATGCGGAATCTTTCTCGTGTCTTCTTTCTTTATTTATTGGGTGTGTTTCTACAGTTGCATCATTTTTCCGCAACGTATAAATTCTTGTCATAAATTTAATTTGCAATATGTTTTATTTCTTAATAGCACATGCCTTCATTCGGCACAGCGGCGCCTATTCCCACGGTTTGTTACCCCCCCCCCACCCCCCGATGTAAAATGCAATCTTGTGGTTTTCAGCAGTCAATATTTTGCCGATTATCTGCTTAGCGTTAAAATTCATATGTTAACCTTTCGCCCTCCTCATTCACAATCCATTAACGCAAATTAACACGTTTCTCATTTTCAACTTAATTCTCGCCAGATATCTACTGGTTTGATATTTTTGTAAATTACTGCTCTCCAATAACTCAACTCACTCAGATTTTGTTATAATATCACTCTGCTCCTGATCTTGCATCTATAAGAACTAAATGTAGATCGTCCTCTCCAGCAGCGGCTATTTTTCGGCCGGAAATCTCGATTTGTACGGACCTGGAAAATAAAAAATTCCTGTTTACATCTGGGATCCTGTTTACTGGATTATGTGTCTTTCAACTCAAAATTGGCCACATATCTTTTCGCATACTAAAAAGTGAATATTATGCTACTCCAAGAATCACCGACGCAAATAAGATCATCCTAACCTATTTCACTAATCTTCATTACAGACTGGCCAGTTCCTAATGATAGTAGTATATTAAAAAGCAAAATCTATGTAACCAATTGTCAAAATTTCCTGTTTATGTAAAAAAAGGCTTTGAAGATACACTATTTCAAACTTTGAGTGTTTTTTATTCTTTTTTTTTCAGCGAGTTTAAAACGTACAAGACCCCTTAATGCACCAAGTAAAATGTATTTTTGATAAATATTCTGTTATGGTGGGATAAAAAATGTGCTAAATTTAGTCACTTTTAAGAAGAGATGTAGGAATTTGAATTTATCGAACTGATGTTGTACTGAAATTTTAATTATAGTGTTCCTGATTATCATTTTCAAATCTTGCATTCTACTTTATAGTTACTTAAAACGGAGATTTCTTACTGTGAGCCAACGTAGAACATTAATTATCCAACAATTAGCCAACATTGGCACAATCATTTTGTGCTACTTGTATACAGATATTGATAATCTAGAACACTGTTTCAGAACTTAGCGAACTTAGGCAACATTTTCTATGGAAAATAATCCTTTTTAAAAGTGAGAAAATATCAAATACAACAATTAGCCTACGTTGGCAGAACCTTTTTGTGCTACTTCTGTACAGATATTGGATATCTAAAAAACTATTTCAGAACTAAGAGAACTCTAAATCCTTTAAAACGTACATAAATAGCTTTAGACAACATTTTCAAAAAAAAAAAAAAAAAAAAAAAAAAAAAAAACGCTTTTTAAATTGAGAAAATGTCAAATACAGGATTTAGCCACGCAACCATTTTGTCTTACATGTGTACAGATATTGGATATCCAGAAAACTATTGCAGAACAAAAAGAACTCTAAAATGTTCATGTAAACCTGTTTCTAAAAACTATTCCTGTAAAACGTACATAAATAGCTTTAGATAACATTTTTTATGGAAAATAACCCTTCTCAAATTGAAAAAATGTCAAATATAAGAATTAGTCAACAATTAGCAAACATTGCCACAACAGCATTTTGTGCTGCTTGTGCACAGGTATTGGATATCTACAAAACTATTTAATAAATGAGAGAACTCTAAAATCCGGTAAAATGTACATAAATAGCTTTAGACAACATTTCTATGAAAAATAACCCTTTTTAAATTGAGAAAATATCAAATACAAGAATTTATCTAACAATCTGCAAACGTTGGCACAACCATTTTGTACTACTTCTGTACAGATACTGGATATCTAAAAAACTATTTCAGAACTAAAGAAACTCTAAAATCCTGTAAAATCCTGTAAAATGTACATAAATAGCTTTAGACAACATTTTCTATGGAAAACAACCCTTTTTAAATTCAGAAAATGTCAAATAGAAGTTAAAACTGCTTTTAAGAAGAAAAAAAAAACTACAGAAGTTCATTTTCAAAATTGAAATAAGGGAAAATAATCTTCAATTTGCCGGGGAATAACTCCTAAAGATGATCTTTAAAAAAAATATGCATCAGCGTATATTGGATAAAAGTTCAAAGATGCGAAGTCAGAAAAGCTTAAAAATTATAAGAAGATTACTTAGTAAGAACTCTAGAATATGATTGGTTCTATTGGCGAATTGACGTTTTTTCGAGAAATAAGCTTATTTATATTTTCTCTAGTTCACTTATTTATTTATTTATTTTTTTTTTTTTTACTTAAAATTTTGATGTTGCTTGTTGAACGATTTGCAATTCTTTAATCAATATTATTTTATTTTAAAAGGAATGCGTTAAAATTTAATCTTATTAAGGGGTCTCAAGACTCTTAAAGCTTCAAAATTTTCGAAATTTAATTTTTTTATGTGTTAAACTCTTATCTTTTCTGAATATTTTTTATAGTTATTTCCTTGAAATTCCCATTAGATCAGGAGTTGTGGCTTTTAGAATTAAACCCGCCCAATAGCTGAAGCAGCGTTTCCGAAACTTTGAAATCATTTTTCTTCAAATGACGTTTTTGGGCTTAACGCGCAGGATATATCAGAAACTTCTGAATATATTTTCATAAATTTTCTAAACATATATATCATGTTATAGTCTGTATAATCTGAACCTAAAATTTCATTTATTTTTATTTTTATTATTTTTTTTTTTGTTCAAAAAAATATATTTTTTGATGATTATACTTCTAATTTTCAACTTTTGTATTAACTAAATAGAACTTTGCATTAAAAATATAAAAAAGCTTTAAATATAAATTTATTTAGGTTCACGGTAATTATCACAATCTGATGTATAATTAGGTACAAAAAGTTGCAAGATTTGTTTTGTAATCCTGCGCGAAAGCAGTTATACCAATTTTCTGCTTGAAAAATGTCTGACAGTTTGGAGCCACCTATAAAAATAATTTTGCATCTTGCAATTTTTTAAATACATGAAATGAAAGAACATACTTATATCTTTCATCCCAAAAAATAGTGTTTTTAAATCATATACATTTTAAGATATTAAATGTTAAAAATGGTCTTTTTTTCATTTTTTCCAACTTTAATAGTCCTGAGGCATCTTAAAAGAAGCTCTAATATTAGAATAATAAAAATGTGTAATATAAAATAGAATGGAATAAAAATATACATCAAATAAATAATAGAAAATTCTGAAATTATTTAAAGTTTATACGAATCTCGAGGAATCGGATTTCTTAAAAACGGAATTTCACTTGGAACTGCTATTATAAAAAGAATTTTTTTCACACACACACACACACAAAAGGTGAATATTTGTATAACATCTATTCAATTTTGAAAGATAGTTTAATTTAATTTAAATTTTTACCCATTAGATTTCTGTTTGTACATTGCCAGAATAAATAATTTTTTCATATATTTTATTTTTATTAAAAAAAAAAAAAAAAAATCTGCGCAGTAAAGGATTAAACACACTTACAAGACATTTTTAAAAGTGTTACTCTTAGAGGTTCTTACTTTTAATAAAAACTGTTTTAAATAAAACCAATATTTTCGTTTTAATATATATATATTTAACATATATTTAAATAATATACCGGGTGTCCTAAAAAGGACTGACTGATTTTAAAATTCAATAACTTGCAAACGGTGACAGATATTTAAAAAATTCTTGCAGGAGGGTTATGCATGAGGTCAAAAGTTTTTTTACAGTGATTTTCGATTTTAGTTCGAATTACAAACAATAAATGGCGCTATAAGCAATAGTCTCCAAATACAGGCTCGATTTTTGGTCCTTTCTCTTCTTCCATGCAGAAAAAAGGAGATTAATTTGTTTTGAGGGGGCCACGAAGTACCAAAAATCGAGCCTGAATTTAGCGTCTATTGATCGCAGCGCCATCTATTGTTTGTAATTCGAACTAAAATAGAAAATCACTGTAAAAAAACTTTTGACCTTATGCATAACCCTTCAGCAAGAATTTTTTAAATATCTGTCACCGTTTGCAAGTTATTGAATTTTAAAATCAGTCAGTCCTTTTTAGGACACCAGGTATATTATTTAAATATATGTTAAATATATATATATTAAAACGAAAATATTGGTTTTATTTAAAGTATTTTTAGTTCCTCTCAGATGGCACACTACTTTTAATAAAAGCTGTTCAAAATAAAATCAATATTTTCCTTTCCAAGTTTAACACGCTTTAATAGTAACCTAATATGCTATTGAAAATAAATACAAGACGTAATGTCTTTACGGGGAATAATTAGTTTTAATCTTCAAAAATGCTATTGCTTCTTTTTCATATTTCTTATAAATTCAACAAAACAAATCATATGAAAATATTCAAATTAGAATTAAGTCAACTGGAATTTAATATGTGTACTTTAATGTAAATTCCAATAACTTTGCAGGCGCTTTTCTCAAGATTGTGCTTTTTCTTCTTGCGGACACTGTAAAAAAATCGTTTGCAGACACATAATTTATTTTGCACAGATATGTATAAAATTATCATGCAACAAATAAAACTTGTATCGTTTAATCTACAATACAGTAGGTAGAGGTCTTAGGTATGATCATTTTACATGATCATTTTATACATATCTGTGCAAAATAAATTATCTATCTGCAAACGATTTTTTTTAAGAATAAAAATACAAGTTAGAGAAAACCGCATGCAATGTTTACATTAATTGCAGTTTGCGTCAAAGTAAACATTTTCTAGCGAAACAGCACCGAAAACTGCCGATTTGAAGCAATTAAAATAAAAAAACTTTGTAAAAAATTTATGGTGATTTTTTACAAAGTTTTATTATTTTAATTTAAACATTTTCTATTTCAAATTCATCTGGTTCTAGTTTGAATATTTTCATGTTGAATGTTTTGTTAGATTCAAAATTGTGCAAATCTGTAAAAAATTTGAAAAACAAAGAATCGGTTATAAAATTGTTTTAAAATTGAATTTAAAATTTCTCTTTAAATAAGCGAACGTAAACATATAAAAGTCACCTGGCACAATCAATAACACAAGAAATACATTTATTCACGTGGAGAAAATATTTCCTTATGATAAAAGCTTATGAAAAAAAATTTCCTTGCTAAAAGTCCATAAAGAAATACATTTTTACTTCTTTTTTCAGTTAAATATTGCAGTATAAGAGGGCATTCTCTCGCACAAGATTTTCTTTAAAATGGATGTAATTTAAAAAAAAAAAAAAAAAAAAAAGTCCAGAAGAAGTTTTACTTGCAGCTAAGTATTGACGGAATAGCTTTTAAAAATTTGTAAATGTGAGAGGGTTTTTTTTTTTTTTTTTTTTTTTTTTTTTTGATCGAAATACAAGTACTAAGTTTGCTGAAATGTTCAGGTAGATATATTTTCTGAATATATTTATAAAGTAACTTCAAAGAAATAAAATAAATGCAATGCATGCATAAGGACATAGAAATTTTGGTCTGAAATGAGTGAAAAATGAATAGTTTTGAGTAAAAAAATGTAAAGAATAAATTTTGTCTAGAAACTAAGTATTGACAGAATAGCTCTTGAAACATTTGTAAGTATAATTGTATTTCTTTAGTTGAAAAACAAGTACTAGGTTGGCTGAAATGTTCAGATAAATATGATTTCAATACATAAAATATTTTCAAGGCAATAAGATAAATGCATTGATTGCATAAGATGCTTACACTGAATTTTTGCTCTGAAAGGAATGTAAAAAAAAAAAAATGTACAGTTGGATGGGACTTAACCCTTAACCGGAAACGTGAAAATCCCGTGTACAAACATAACACTTAATAATTTACCGAATAGTGAACTTAAACATTTAATCTTTAACAGTAATGCATTAACAGGACCAGTTTTTTAAACTAACAGCATAAAAATAAGTTTGGAATGTCTGAGAGAGAAAATATTAAGGGCAGATATGTAGACGCAAACATCTCACAGACGTACGTTTCCAGTTAAAGGTTAATGTCACAAAGTCTCTTTAGGGACATGCTGCACCAAAAAAGAGATTAAAAAACACAAAAGTTTCTCTAAAAAATCCTTGAAACCTAGTCATGAAAATGATAAAAGTAATGTAATGAAGGTGAGGTTAAAACCATTCATTTAGTCATAAAATCAGGTAATAAAATAAAATTTCGTAGCCAAAATCTCAACAATCATATTGGTCTAAAATCAAGGAGTGAAAAGTTAAAATTATTTAGCATAGACCGTTTTAAACAATCATAGATTAAAGTACTGGGTGAGCCAAAAGTTCGTTAAAAATTTAAAAACATATAAAAAAGGAAGAAATTATCATAAAGGGGCGCGGTTTGCAAGAAAGGGATCACAAGGTATGTTTTTTTAGTAGCAAAAAAAAAAAAAAAAAAAAAAAAAAAAAAAAAAAAATATTAGTCAAAAAATCACATGCAGAGGGCGCAGACGAATCAAAACACAATGAACAAGTACGACACAACCTGATTGTGTCGTAGAATGCTCTGGAGGTCATGTTGAACATTTGTTACTGAAAGAACAAATGAATGGAGTGTATTGTTGTCCTGTTCATTGTGTTTCGGGTCGTCAGTGCCCTCTAGATGTGATTTTTTAACTATTTTTTTTTCTACTAAAAAAATCCGGCTATCTTGTGAGCTCTTTCTTTCAAAGTGCAGTCCTTTATCATAATTTCTTCCTTTTTTATGAGTTTTTAAAATTTTAACGAACTTTTGGCTCACTCGGTACTAATAATTGCTATAATTGTAAAAATAATAATAAATTTAAAAAGCAAAAAATACCTTTATTTATTCACATTCGATATGTTTCATTGCTTCCGACTGCAACATTCTCAAAAATTAAAATGAAATTGCGAAACTATCAAAGATAAATCACGCGAACACAAGCATATTGAAATTAACTTCAAAAGGAAACTAGTCGTTGGAGCCACCGTAATACTTACCCATCATGGATATGGATAATATAAAATATGAAAATAAAACATGTGATATTTGCTAAGCATTGTACCATGTTACTTTTATTCATAATTTAATTTATTTGGACTTCCTTAAATATAATTAATATAACCCCTTAAGCTAATATTACTTTTTGTTGCATTAAAATATCTCAATTTGTTGATTTTCTGTAAGCAAGTAAACGCTATTGGTTTACAATGGAAGTCTATGGGAATTTGGCGAAATATTAGAGATACAGCCAATTTGGCGTCACTTTTGGCGACTCATTTTGGCCGCCCAATTTGGCGATATACCGCCAAGTTGGCGACAAACTTGGCGGTATTTGGCAACAGAACAGTGTCCTCCCTATGGTAAGCCCCCTTATACGTATGGACAGACATTAAATGCTTGACATTTACGATAAGCCATTATTGGCATTTAATCGTATAGTTTGGCGATAGTTTTTTGGTCGGCGGGATAATCGAGTAGTACCGAATTGCGTAAAAGAGACATCCTTATAACAAGAAAAATTATAAGCCTATTAACTAACAGTTTAATGCGTCGGATTAAGCGTCTCATTTCCAATTAAAATATATCTTTGAATTGAAATTTGAATGAAATACAGGGTCATCAAAAATCGAAGAGTGTGAAAAATAGAATTACAAATATCTCGGCAACTAATTATCCGATCGAGTTCATTCAGGATGCAAAATTTATGGTGTTTTATTGTATTTTATAAGCACTCCTTCAAGTAAACAATTTCGAAAATTTTTGTATACATTTTATCAGAACGAATATTTCAAGAGTACGAAAAAAATAGTTCTGGTTAATCGAGGTTACTGATATTCAATAGGCTTCTTCCCATTATTACCCCCTAAGTGCACACCGAATTTGAAGTCTCTATCTTAATTTGTTCGGGAGATAGAGCGAATAAAGACACACAGACATACAGACGGACGGACAATTTTTTTTTTTCTAAAAATATGTTTTTCTGAATCTCCAGTGTCTGAAACGTGTAAAGCCGTCAAAAAAATTTTTCGATTTTTAAAACGCTTACAAGAAAACGATTACCCTATACTACGTATGATGGGTAAGTAAAATGGATATTTGTGAACGTAAATTATTATTTCATTATTCTGTATAGCATCTCTTTTCAAATTTTAAGAAGCTCCATAGAGGTTGAATCGTTGCATATATTCTTTATGCGTAAGAAGATCTCTATTTATTCTCGGATAATGGATGGAAAATAAAATCTTGATGGATAAATTATTCTATTATTTTAAAAATTAATTTGTAAAGGTTCTTTATTATATAGTTTGGCTAAAGCTGTAGTTTGCTTGTTGTATTTGATGCCTGCTATATTTTCTTTGATCATAGTTTTGAGATTTCTCTTTGTCATTCCTATATAAAATTGCACTGTTCCATCTTCTTTGGTGAAAGATATATCATTTACTCCTGATAATTGTTTTGGTTCTAATGGGTCTATTTTCTTACATACTATGTTTTTACTTTCTTCTATCTTTACAAGAAGAAAGTATTGGATTCGTGAAAAATTTCGACTTCCGGTTTTCGACGGATTTATACGTTTTAGAATGTCCCGAACACGATTTGAGGGTTTTTAGAAAATGTCTGTCTGTGAGTCTGTCTGTCACTCTGTCTGTGAGTCTGTATGTGACAAAAATTTTGTGGGCGCTCTATCTCAAGAACTAATGCACGGAATTTCACAAAACTTCATATTTAGTTAGACCTTGATATAATCTGGACCTGATTAGTTTTTGGTGAAAATCGCCCAATAGGTGGCGCTGCTATGCGGCATTTTTCACGATTCCTGCAATAGCTATATCTCGAGAACTACTGCACGGATTTTTATAAAACTTCAGATTCAATTAGCCCAGGACATAGTTTGGTGCTGATTATTTTTTTGTGAAAATCGCCCAACAGGTGGCGCTGCTATGCTGCATTATTCATGATTATCACAATAGCTCTAACTCAAGAAAAAATGCACGAATTTTCATCAAGCGTCAGATTTAGTTAGTCCCTGATATAAATTAGTGCTGTTTAGCTTTTGGTGTAAATCGCCCAACAGGTGGCGCTGCTGTGCTGCATTTTCAAGATTTTCGCAAGAGTTGTATCTCAAGAACTATTGCACGGATTTTCATCAAACTTCAGATTTAGTTAGTCCTTGAGATGAATTGACGTATAAATTAGTGCTTTTTAATTTTTGGTGTAAATCGCTCAACAGGTTGCTATGCTGTATTTTTTGCGATTTCCGCAATAGCTTTATCTCAAGAACGGTTAGATTTTCAACAAACTTCAGATTCAGGTATACCTTGATATCATTTAGTGCTGTTTATTTTTGGTGTAAATCGCTCAACAGGTGGCGCTGCTATGCTACATTTTTCAGAATTTTCGCTATAGCTCTATCTCAAGAACTAATGCACGAATTTTCATCAAACTTCAAATTCAGATATACTTTGATATGAATTGGTGCTAAATTCATGTAATTTCTTGTACTATTTAAAAGATTTAATTGACGCGATTTATATAGAAGAAAGTTTTGTGATGGCCACAACATGCTAGTTTAATGTTAAGGATAGTTTTGCAACAATGGAGATATTGCACTAGCTACTCATTTGCATATAGTTTTAGCAGTACAGCGCCATCTGATGGTAAAATTTCAAACTTTTTTTATTTTTTACGAAAACCTCGGCCGCATGATCTACATAAAATATATCTGAAGTTTCATTCGGATCCGTTTAGTAGAACCAGAGCTATGAGCTTCTGAGTACCGTCAGTTTAATTTTAATCACCCTGTATCTTCCTGTCATGTCACTTTGTCGATTAGTTTCTGTATCGTTTATGTTTTAGAGTATGTGTATTTTTACGCTTTTTGAGATTCACACTATTTTTGGTGTATTCCAAATTCCTGTATTTTAGTATATTTTAACGATCTATTATGTCTGTCAGAAATTGGTAGAATAGATGGTTTTTTACCTCTAATCCTTTTCATTTTTCACCTGTAGAAAATTTGGCTTTACACATACTCATTTACAAAATTCCTTACATTGTTAGAAAGTAAAATGATTAAATTTTATAGTGAAATCATAGGTAAGTGGAAGAAAGTTTATTTCAAACAATAAACTCATTTCGTATGCTAAGCCATGCACATACTTAGGATAGTTGATGATTCAGCTCTTAGATTTTTGAGTGCTATTGAAGTAGAATGCAGTGCAGAATAGCAATAGCGAAAAAATAAGTTTCGACAAATTTGACTTGTTTCTTGTCTTATTTCCCTTACGTGACATTGATATACATTTCCATGTAGTGTAGTGATCCCCACATCTACCGTGAAATCGAAAAAAAAAATACTTTTCACAAACATAACTATTTTCTCTTGCACGTTTTGTTTTATACCGCTACACGCTTGCGTAATATTGAAAAAATGAACGTCAAACATTAGAGTGAATGTAATGAGTGTTTTTACTTGTTTATTTATTCAGTTTACAATGAAAATGAAAATAACTATTTAAACGCATTACAAAAATGTAATAATTTCTACAAATCTAAGATGATTTAATCTTCCTGCTTCAGATAAAAGGATATGCTACACCTACAAGATTATGATGAAGTTTCTCACATAATAATAAAATAGTTAATAACACCCATCATCTGCATACAAAGTTTACAACGTGTGACCATGTTTTCTTTGACGTGATCAACCAACGTACAGGCATTCCTCATGTAGAACTGTTTGCAACTCTGTGAGAGGCAAGGCTGTGGAGTCGGAGTCGGGCCAATTTTTGAGCGAAAGAGTCGGTGTCGGATCTGTTAAAATTCCCGGAGTCGGAGTCGTCCATTTTACAAGCAAGTCTGTTTTGTCGGAGTCGGAGTCGAAGTCGGCCCACTTTTGAGCGAAAGAGTCGGAGTTGAAGTCGAAGTCGGATCTGTTAAAATTCCGAAGTTGGAGTCGTCCATTTTTCTCACCTACTCCGCAGCCTTGGTGAGAGGCGCTGAGATTTCGAAACATGTATTTACAGCTCGGCCGTGGGCATCGCAAAATGTTCAATGGAATTAATGTCGTTCAATTACTCCGGCCACTTCGTACGCGCAATCCCCTCACTCTCCAGGTAGTCTTTAACGAGAACAACTGTATGGGGGCGCGCCTTATCATCCATTAAAACGAAAGCAGAACCAGCTGCTGAAGCGTACAGTCCCACAGTGGGGTCTAGGGATTCATCCTAATAAGCCATCATATGTCTAAAGAATGTGCCGGTCGGTGAGGAATCCCAACGAAATCCCTGCCCGCACAATTATGCTTCCACCTCTGAATACGCTATGTTCGGTGATGTTCTCGGGGCCCGATTGTGTGTACCTACTTCTCTTACACGCTTGTCATCTGGTTGTAACGTTGCCCCAATCAGACACAGTCCAATTGATATGTTGCTGACAACACTTTAATCGTGCCTCTCCGGGTTGCACGGATAGAGGTACAGTCCATTCATGTATAACCTTCGGAGCACAGAAGTAGCGGATATCGTCTTACCAATGGACGATGCAACCCAAGTGTTACAAGTGTGGAGATTGCTCTTCAATTCCACCTGGCTACAACAGCAATATATCAATCGTTCACGGGGATTCTAACACTTGGACGACCGGCCCAGGTCTTCAGACATTTGTTTGGCTGGCTCGGAATTGTTTCCATTTTCTTGAAATTGCGAAATAATGAAGGTCGAAGAAAAGAGCAATATTTGTGATTGGCTGTCTCGCTGTAATGCGTATGAGGGCAAGCTGACGCTTAGAATCTTACATTCGTCTTTTGAAAGTCCTAGAAACACGCCTGTCTTTGAAAACAAAACATACGAAAGTTTTAAACACGCTTTATCAGGACATACATGCAACTCCTGTAAACCTTTCACAATGCTGGCTTCATATACGACTGCCTGTTTTGCATATTTCTCGACACGAAACCGTAATTGGCACACTACGTAACATATTTGCATGCTTCCATCTAACGCTGCAGTGAATTGCAACGTCTCCAATACAGATCGGTTTCTGGATATTAACATTTTCCTCTGCGTGCTTAATTTTCGGCAGTGTATATATAATGATGAAAATTAACTGGTTAACAGTAACCACTACCACTTAAATTTGGAAAATTTGGACTGTTAAATTTACCTACGTAAGAAATTATATCTTATTTTGATGTCTAATGAAAAAAAAATGTATAACAAGCTCAAATCATTCATATTATTTCGAAACTTTTTGTAATAAAATCAAAAGTATATTTGATGCTTTACAAACATGTCTTTCTTACTTAATAATGCTACCATAACCAGATAATCCTAACGTATTTTGCTTAAATTGCTTTCTTCAAAGCAAGATAGAAACGAATTTCAAAGTACTTACTCCGAGACTTATAAAAGCTAATTAATTGTTTTATTATGTAAATTGTATTTACAAAAGCCTATTATTAAATAGATATCCTTTTAGAAATTTCCAAATAAAACAAAAGAAAAGTAACCAATTAGTTGCCGATAAATTCGTTATTATCATATCAAAGAACTTTTCCTTTTATAGAAACAAGTTAAATCAATTTACCCTTTTATAGTTAAACGAATGAAATTAGCTAACGCAAATTTCCTCAGTGTAATATAACTTTTATTCTAAATGTAAACTGACATATAATGATTTTTCCGAACCAAAGATTTGAAATATTAGCGTGCTAATGCAAACTGTGCATTTTACTAAGTACAGATTAAAAAAAAGGGGGTTTTCCTTTGTAAAATTTATTTTTACAAACTATGATTAATAATTTTTCTATATGCATAATAAAGTTATTTTCTTCCAGAGTACCCGGCTTTCTAAAAATTAAAAAATCAAGGGGAAAAAACTCTAGAGGTATTTTGTTTGTCGAATGCTTACAAAATTAGGCATAAAAATACCATAAAATATATATTCCCAAAAACTTTAAATATATACTAAAAACACTTTAATTGCTTAAAGGACGTCAAATATCAATAAAAAATATTAAAGTATTGACATGTTTCAATTGATCTACTCAGTCATCATCAGAACTCATAAAAAACACAAATACAAATTACATAAACACTGGAATGTGAGATGAGTCTCTATTATAAAGTGAAGATACAATGCCCTCTATAATTTCAACACTGCCCATTGCTCCATCTATAGTCCACTTACCAAAGTTGTTCAACCATTCTATTCAAATATTCGGAATATGAAATAAAAACGTATCATTACGTACTATGGAACTTATTATATACAGGGTGTCCAAAATTAAACGATCCTGCTTTAAAGTTTTCTAGAAAACAAGTAATATAAAAATTTTGTTTTTAAAGTCAATTCCTACTTAGGTCATCAAAGAAATATGTAATATAATCCCTTAAGCTAATATTAGTTTTTGTTGCATTAAAATATCTCAATTTGTTGATTTTCTATAAGCAAGTAGGTTTACAATGGAACTCTATGGGAATTTGGCGAAATATTAGAGATATCGCCAAGTTGGCGTCACTTTTGGCGACTCATTTTGGCCGCCAAATTTGGCGATATATCGCCAAGTTGGCGACAAACTTGGCGGTATTTGGCGACAGAACAGGGTCCCCCCTATGGTAACCCCTTATTGAAAATACTTTCATTGATCTTCAATAACCAATGGCCGCTATTTTGTTTCCCATGCAAAACTAAAATTAATTAATTAACATTTAATTAATTAATTAATATTTGAAAAAACTGTATTAACATCAATTGTCATTCAGTACAAGTTTAAAAAAATTTATTTCAACTTGATAGGATGAATAATGAGTATTTTATTAACGATTGAAAATTTGAACAAGATATATAAATATATAAATAAATATAGGGAGAGTGTGAACTAATAGTAGGAATTGAAAAAAAAAAAGAGTTAAAAATGTCACCACCAGAGGGCGAATTTTAATAAATTACACATTTAGCATTACGATAGTTTAGAAATTTTATTATTTAACTTATCCTGATTCTGGAGACAGTATTTCACGACATGTTCCTAGCATTTCCGAGAACACACTGCGGCTATCTGTGAAACATGCTATCTTTGGGTTCCAGATGGTATCTGAAAATGATGACCGTCATGCGAAACTGCGGAACATGTTTGGTTGTAACAAAATTTGTTAAACTAACGTAAATATATGCTAAATGTGCAATTCGTTAACAAACGACCTCCTAATTTTTTTTTTCGCTCAAAGAAATTCCCATACCTTTATTATGTCCTCCACAAAATTTCACAACATTCTGAACAATAGTTTCTTTCGTCTGTAGACAACTTTAACCCATTTGTGCCTGGCGTCCCATTTTTGGGACGTTTCAAATTTTCATGAATAAGTATATTTTTCTTCTCCTTTATACATGAAAATTGTATGAAATAATTATTTATGAATGTCTTTATCTATTACCGAGAGATGACAGCATAAGGTGGATATTTATTTGTTTAAACGAAGGCTTTTTTCGGTGTTTATAATTTTTTTATTTTTCAAGATGGCGAAATGTAAAAAGTAAGTTTATTTCTATTTTTTCTATGAAGGATCCAAAATCGCAAGTCATAATCTTTGCTTGTAGACTTTTTTTAAATACGAATTTTTTTAAATTGCGAAATTAAATGTTCAAGCCTTTTTTTCATGCATTTTTGTAAAGTCCAAAATATAGTGTTCTAGGCACAAATGGGCACATATTTTTGTTGGACATTTAGGAGACAATTGTTTACGTAACCTCCTTTTGAAGATATTTATGAAATAAATTGTTTTTAAGTCAGCAATACGATTATTCTTATTTTATTATTAATAATAGTTATAACGTTATTACTCTCTGTAAAGAAATAAATATATATATATATTTTGTAGTTCATAAAAATACTAATTATAGTACATAATATGCAGTTTAAAAACTTTTTAAATATAAATATAGACAAAACATATAATTATGCATATTATTCTTCTAGAAATACTCATATGTAGGTTTTTTACATTTTATTAAATAAATACCAAAAAAATTAAGTGTAATTTTTTTTTAGTATTTTTTCAGCTCATTTTGCAATATTTTAAAGTGATTTTACCAAAACATTTGAGAAAACCAAAATTCAGGCACAAATGGGTTAAGGTTGTCTAATTATGGACACCCTGCAAATAGAATGTCTAAACTATCGCAATGCTAAGTGTCTAATTTATTAAAAATTGACCTCTGGTGGCGAATTTTTGAACTATTTTTATTTTTTTGGTTTAAACAAATTCCCATCCCTTTATGCTGTCTTTCACAAAATTTCACAACTTTATGAACAATAGTTTGTGTGTAGACAACTTTAAAGTAGGGTCGTTTAATTTTAGACACCCTGTATATGTCAATCGATTCCCTTACAAATAATTGTAAATAAAAATCAGATCTATAAATCAATTTACTTCCATTAAATAGGATGTTAATATTATATTTTTTACTAAGTCTTGATAAGTCTTTTCTGATGATGATTGAGTGAATAAATCGAAACATGGCAATATTTTAATAAATAACAGGGTACTATATCTTCACTTTATAATAGAGACTGATCTCACATTCCAGTGTTTCAGGTACATTGTATTGGGTTTTAGGTAGATTTCATAAGAAATACTACCTCTTGCAATCGTTACCATAATGCGACTTTTAAAAAATTCCTTCATAACTTTTCATTATATGATCCCAGGAACCCAAAACCACACCCACCTAAAAAGTTTATATATATATGTATGTACTAAATTTTGTCCGCACGATAAAAGTCGCAATTATGCACTTATCGTCTTCAAACTCGCCAAACACACTGGGATAACTAATATCTCGGCGGGGATTGTAAATGAACAAAATCGGTCCAAGGGAGTAGAAATGGGGGGGAAGGTTAAAAATTTTGAGTACGCCTTAACATGATTCTGATAAAACCAGCTCTTACAGAAAAAAAAAAAAAAAATCCGTTATAGCAGTTGCCAACAATTAAAAAACACAATAAAATTCTTACCACAACAATTATTTTTCTAATGCAAGATTTCCACGTGAAAAGGAAAATGAGATAAATAGTTTGACCAATTAAAAAAAAAAAGTGAATATTACGTCATAACTTTTCTATATCAAGATTTACATGTGAAAAATGAAAATGAAATAAATAGTTTGACGAATTATATATATATATTACATCATATTTTAAATATAATGGACGTCAGCAAATGAATATGTAACGTCATGTGAGTTTGAAAAAACGTATTAAAACATGATAAAAACCCGACAATGGAAATATTAACATATTTTAGCATTTTGAGGTTCTCTAAATTTGTTTTCGCCATTTTCAAACCTATTCCAAACATATGCGTTCGTGTATTCGTGTAAATTACAATTTTCACAAAAAGTATAGGTCCCTAGAGCTCATTCTTAGTGAAGAAACTGAGTTTATACCTAACCTTGATTTACGTTTTGTTGGTTTAATTAGTACTTAACTTCGAAATCTATCTACGCCTATAGGCCGAGCCGGCAGGGAATATATTTTTTTTTAATCTCTCGGCCCGCTCCGGGTCGTTGGAAATTTTTTCTTCATTTTGCGGGTCGGGCCGAGTACGGGCCCCGGACCAAGCCCAAGCCTGTGCAGATATCTCTGAGGGTAGGGGAAAGTGACTTTTTTGGTATATATTTGGCGCAGTCCGAAATTGTGGAAAGGCAAGATCAATTGTAAATGCGAAGCTTCAATCTATACAATTTATTAAAGTTTATGATACAATTTCCTAAGTGATTTTTATTTATCTTAAAATATACCACATTCGTAAACAAAAACTTATTTTTGTATTCGAATGAAACTCAACTTGTTTGACACTTATTGTTACATTCTACAATACAAAAAGGAAATTTCGGAAAATGGAAAATTGCTGGAGAGAAAATTTCCTTTAAATTAAGTAACTTTATATTTAGCACAATGTAATTAAATTAAATAGCTTTGATCATCCAGGTGTATCAGACACATTGTATCTGAAAGCAAATTAGCGAGTTATCTAGTAAGTGACAGACTGTACATTAAATTCAATGAAGAATTAAATTTGAAGACTTTAAATTAATTAACTTAATATTTAACACAATGTAATTAAATTAACTTGCTTGGAGCAGGCAGGTGTGTCAGTCACATTGTATCTGAAAGCAAATTAGCAAATTATCTAGCAAGTGACAAACTGTAAATTATGAAATTCAATGAAAGTTTTACTTCCTAACAATAAATGAAAGCAAAGATTTCTACTTAAAATTTCTGATACATGTATTGAATAAAAAAAAAAAAAACGCGCTAAACTAGTGACGCGTTTATACGGCACTGGTCAATAAAATGTTAATGAATGACCCTATAAAGGAGATGTTGTAGATTTCCAGGTTCATGAATGAATGAGAAAAAAAAACTCCAACACGAAGATTTCGAGGACTTACTTCTTTATTATGAAACTTTTTAAAAGGAGGGCCATGATAGTACAGTGGGACGGGAGAAGTCAAACAGAAGGCTGCCCGACGGGGCGGCCCCGAAGGGCAGCGCTGAGATCCGTCACCTTCGAGATCAGAGAGAGTAGTGGTAAAATATTCATTACAATCACTCACTCATTGGCGAGATGAATAGTAACATATGTACTGTATTGGCGATGAATATTGGTGGCGTGGACAAAGGAATCAGAAGCATCCCGAAGTATTACATAGAATTCAAACTTACGCCATGGCGCGGCTATATGGTTACACGTATCTTAACATTCCTGCGGTAAGGAAAAGTGGTTAAAGAAATAGGAACACGTAATTTTTATATGCACGTGACAGATCTAACTACAGCTGCAAATTAGTCAGCAATGGGCATATGGTTTGTATCCGACAAAGTACAAGGGTGAGAATTGAATACTAATGCAAGCCCAGAGGCTGGGAAAATATGCATTAGATAACGTCGGCTGCAAAGCGAAAAGACATTCATTTGTATTTTATTCTTTTACTTTATTTCAATGGAAAATAACTGCGGTTAAGATCTTTTTCTATTGTGTGAATTTGAAAGACAGAAAAAGGAACCGAGATAAATGATGTCTGCATTTGAAAAGAACTTTAAAAAGTAAAAGCGAAACTTACAATAGTGAGAGGGGAAGGGGGGAAAGAGAATGAATAAAGACATATGAAATTAACTCTAAAATGTCAAATTTAAACTAAATATTTTATTTGAAGGGGGGGGGGGGGGATAATGACAATTTATAATAAACCAGTAAAGTTAAAAGTTGATTTTTTTGAGGGGAGAGGAGGAATAATGAATATATAACGGTAAAGCCGTTATAGACCCCTAGTTCGAATTTACATAATTTACATTTCTATACTAATATCATAATATGAAAAACTATGAAATAATTGTTTCATCAGGTGTATCAGTTTATACATTTTATTCAGTAATGACGCTAATGAAACAATTTCTTGAGTTTTATTTATCTTAAATGAAATATGCCGTATCCGCAAACTTTCTTTTGTACTCGAATAAACCTCATTTTGCTTGGCATCTATTGTCATATTCTACATAACTTAAAGAAACTTCCAGAAAGTAGAAAATTTCCTTTAAATTAAGCTAGATGGTACTCGTCAAGATTTGAAGGTAAATAGCTCGCATGTTTTAATAGAAAAATTCTTGAATTTTTAATTAGTTGTTTTTAATTAATCATTGAAATTGTGGCAAATTTCTATATTTTATAATTGGTTCCTATGTCTTTAAGACGATAGATGTCAGCCAAACCTATTCATATTCAATGACGTCAGAAAATTTTAAGTTTATAATTTACAACCAATTTCGCTTGCTTTTTATCAGAAATTTAACTAAAAATAACGGGTAGAGCATTTATTTTTACATACTACGGTCTCATTTTTTTTTCGAATAAAGAACAATATTTATAATTTTTTTTCTTAACTACACTAGGGGGCGCTGCCCCCTACGAGCTACGCTCGCCAACCCCTGTTCAGACACCGCAGACTCTAAAAGCACGGTAATTTGATCGGCTTTGAAAGGATTTCGGAAGATTGAATTATAATTTAAAAAACAGTGGCGATTTCCCTATAAATTTATTTTCATTTCTCTTTGATTGGGGAGTTTTAAGGCCAAATCAGCAGCTCTTAAAAGATACAATGGCTGTTTCCGTCTTTAATTAAATAAAATCGGTTAAACATTTCAAATAAGCTAATATAAAATGAATTAAGTAAACAGAGTCTTTGTCTCCAGGTATTTTTTAACAAAGCGAAAAGAAAGTTTCTTTAAATGAGACATTTTAAATGTATCGTTTTTAATCGGACGTAATTTTCACCAAACTTTTTTTTCTCTTTTTAAAATTCACGTGAAAATACTTTTGTTAGAAAATAAATATTATTTGCGCTGCCCTAACAAAAATAGTTGAAAAGATCATTTTAAAATATAAAATAAATGTCTCGCGCAATTTTTAAATTTAAACTGTTATGCAATGTTATTTTTAGTTTATATTACGTAACAGTGTAATGTGACGTAATTTCTCCTATTTAAGACTTCTAACGCATGTTAATGAATTTATTTTACAATATTCTTTCTCTTTTAAAATTCACGTGTAAATATAGTTTTTATGACGTAATTTTGAATGAGTTCCTGCTTTGTATATTTTCTATTTATAATAGTCATGTGCAAATAAATTTTTAATTTGAAGCAAACATTATTGTTTACGCTGTTTATACAGTTGGCAACAGTTTAAATTAATACTATTTCCTAAATTATGTAAAAAATATCTCTCGAAATGCAGAAAATTTGAATTTAAAATAGAAATAAAAACCTTAAAAAGTGAGTCAAATTAAAAATAAAAAATAAATGCAGTCTGCACACCGGGAAATTGTAACGCATAAAATGATCTAAAAATGATTAAATTCTCATGTATAGTATTTGCTCCTATAAAACTTTTTTAATGGAACGATTTTGGCCAACTTTAGCATTAAATATCTCTTAAAATAATTCTTCGATTTGAAAACTGTCTGCATCAGCGTGTTTATCAAACATTTCTCTATAATACCACCGATTTTCATATTTTTGTATGCAGTTGTTTTCTTAACATTAACAAAGAAAGACCTCCGGTCACAAAAAATTCAAAACCGGAGGCGGCGGCGGTGACAGCGTTAGTTACTTTTATTTAGAATAGAGAGATGCCATGGATTTTGTTTTTATCAGTCTCATTCTCTAACACCCTAAATTTGAAACTTGATGCAGCTAATAATGTATAATATATAGTTTATTACTTGAATGTTATTTTACAATTTTATGTATTTTTTAAATATTAAACCATGGATATCAAGGTAATTCCTTTTATAGTTCTTATATGAATATTTTTCTCTTTTTCCCTTTTATTTTTTATGTAAAAGAAAGGCAAACTTTTCTTTCTGGCACACATACATCTGTATATTTTTGATAATGGGCAGAAAATATGACAAAAATTGTACATCAGCTCAATTTATTTAATTGATAATTTATTTAATTGCAAAATATTTTAAATATTAAATTACCATTATTGTTTCTTTTAATATTGTACAGTGTTAAATTTTGTTAATTATAAAGCATTCAAATAATACTAATATTAAAATAAAAATCTTATAACTTCTCCTACTAATAAAATATGTCATTATTGAAATAAATTATCGCCAAAAACATCACAGAAGTTCTTTTGGCGGGCGTTGGATTCGAACCTGCGTCCTCTACAAAAATTCAGAGCTTTAAACTGGTACCTTAGACCTCTCCGCCACCAGGAACTCATTCTACTTTCCTCTAAACTGAAGAAGTCAGAAAAAGACTTTTGGCACATGCATATGCCCAAAAAATCGTTACTTACAGAAATAGGTTTATGTTTTAATATATACGATGATACCTTATTTTTTCAAAGAAGCAGCTACAACTTAACATTCTAGTTTCCCAATCTCCGTGTGTAACTATTTTCAATTCATAAGACGGATCACCAGGCATAACTTTTAGCCTCAAATCATTGTGTTTATCTTTTGTGTTCATCTCTTAATATTGACACAATAAATTTTTTAACTGCTAATAATGCTGAAAGAGCCAAATAATATTAACTTTGTGAAAGAAGGAAAAGCTTGTTTACGGTGAGATCGAATAGCAGACGGACTTAAAACAATTCTTACCTTGTGATGTGATAGTTCAACTGAGCGAGCATCTTTGCACATGTGCAGCGCGTCACTCCAAAGGCAGATTTGCACTTATATACTGTGTCTGCGCACATGTAGAATTTTAATTTAAAATTACGGCTAATTAATAAAATATTTGAACAAACGAATATACAATAACAAATCTGTGACCAAATATCTTTCATAAAAAAAAAAAAAAAAAAAAAAAAAAAAAAAAAAAAAAAAAAAAAAAAAATTGGTGTAGTTTCTTCTCACGGACTGACAAAAGAAAACGCTTAGCATTTTAAATATATAGATAACTTAATATTTAACACAATGTAACTAAATTAACTCGCTTGGAGCGGTCCAGTATGTCAGCCACATTGTATCTGAAAGTAAATTAGCGAATTATCTAGAAAGTGACAGGCTATAAATAAAGGAATTCAATGAATGCTTTACTTCCTAACAATAAACAAAACCATAGGTTTCTACTAAAAATATATAGTAGATTTTTCGAATAAAAAAATCCGCGCTAAATTAGTGACGCGTATATGCATCACTGATCAATAAAGTGTTAATGAATGACCCCTAGTTTAAATCTACATAATTTACATTTCTATAATAATATCATAATATGAAAAAATACGAAATAATTGTTTCACCTGGTATTTCAATATATACAATTTATTCAGTAACGAATTTTATGAAACAATTATTTTTTTAAGTGAGCTTTATTAATCTTAAATAAAATATACCACATCCGTAAGCAAAAACTTTTTTTTTGTACTCGAATAAAACTCGTTTTTCTTGGCATCTATTGTTACATTCTGCCAAACGGAAAGAAACTTCCACCAAAATTAGAAAATTTCCTTTAAATTAAATAGTATCAAAACTAATTTAGTTTTCACATCCAAATCTTTGTTGAAATATTTCAACATAAAATAAACATATCACAAATCAAAATATAAATCATAAAGTTATGCGGTTTCTTTCCATCGTCTTGCAAGTTGATGAACAATACCATTTTGATATCAATCTTTAGATTTGGAAGCAAAAAAGTCTAGACATTCCCGTTCCAGATTGTCAACATTAGAGAAGCGCTTTCGCCAAAAAAATGATGCGATAGAACGGAAGATTTGATAGTCCGAAGGAGCAAGATCAGGATTTTATGATGGATGATGTAAAGTTCAATTCTATCAAGCTTCTCTACTTTATTGCGAGTCTTGCGAGACATGTGCGGTCTAGCACTGTCTTGTTAGAGAAGAGCTCTCCCTCTGTTGACCAATTCAGGACATTTGCTTTTAAAAGAAGTATACATACTGTCTAACTGATCACTGTAAATTTCAGAGTTGACCGATTGACCATGTGGATTGATTTCAAAATGAATGACTTGCTCAAAATTCCACCGGATCCTGACCACGAACTTCTTTTCAAACTGGCCTTGTTTTGCAACAGGTTGGGCTGATTGGCCGACATCCAACCATTGTTTACGATTATATGGGTTTCGTAAATGTATCTTATCACACCGCCTGTGTTTTGCAATAAAGGCTCAAGGAACAAATGATTAATTGTTCAGGAGAGTCAAAACGAAGAATTCTTCACCCTGTAATTGCTTACTGTGTAAGCACCTTTGGTATTAAACTTTTAGGTATATTTCATATCCAGTTTTTTACTGTAAAAATTCATGTGATTGCTAATAAGGGCTCAAGAGATTCCTTAAGCCCTTAATGTACAACACATATAGATAATACTTGTTCCTAAAACCCTACTCAACTCTCTCATTAATAGAGATACATGTACGCCCTTACTACATATTACAAAATATTGCTTCCTGACTCTACATATGCACTTAACGCAATTTTGAAAAATATGTGCGTTACGCTCTTATTGCAAAACAGATGCGACATGTCACTATGCGTTTGAAAAACCACGAATCCTATGATGTTTACAGGGTTCTCGCTGCCGCTCGCCATTGTTCCAAATCACGACAAAAAGTTTCATTTGGTGAGTAAACGGATGATTAGACTCGCCAAATTGCGAATGATCAATTTTTGCTCATCTTTTTTTTTATGTCTGTGTATCAGTACAGTCAACACTCTTATTTACATTACTGAACGATTGATGCCACTTATCATGTTCAATCGTATCGTACAATTTACATTATTTTTAGAGATAGTAACCCAACACCAATTCAATTTAGCATCAGTCAAATCCATAGTAAGCAAAAATGTCATTGAAGTATGTATTAATGTGCCCAATAGGCAACAGTACTATTTTGAAATTGCCTTTGAAATATGGGCTTCAATGAAAAGCCGAAGAATCCTAGAAAAGTAAAGTTTTTGACACATTTTGTTGTTCATATTTTCAATGTTTCAGAATTCATTCTGTGTAATATTTTAAAATCCTGAATTAACTGGGATCGGAAGTTTTATTTCATAACATTTTTTGACTCAAATCAGATTTTAATTTTTTTTCTTGATTGTGCAAGACATTTAGAATATAGTAGTTTTTTTTTAGTTTTTTAGTTTCTGTAGTGGATAATTAAATTTAAATGAATAACTGATCTACAAGCAGTTACAAAAACTTAGTTTTTTTTTCTAGAACATAGTGAAAAAAAGGGGTATATATTAAGGTGTTAAATAATGAATTTTCAATGTTTCACAACGAATTTATTTTGCTAATTTTTTTTTTTCATTTGGCGATTGTTTTTTTATTTCTGATTAGCCAAACTGCTAACGTTCGTAAAAAAATAGCGAGAACCCTGGATGTTTCCCAGAAGAGTTCTCCGCATTTCCACTCTGTGATTTGCTTACTGTGTACTCAGTTCATGAAGAACTTTTCTAGATTTCTTGTACATTTTCTGTAGCTTGTAAAACTCGGCATATAGTGTTCTTGGACGCAGAGCTGCGGAGTCGGGGGCTGACTCCAACTTCGACTCCTATTCCGACTGCGGGCTGGCAACACTAGTATTCGGGCTGGATAATAGTATTGCCTGTTGGTTAAAATAATGATGGAATATAAGAAAAATAAAGCTATAATCTCACTATTTCGGCATTGATTATCTTTTTAGGCCTTCAAAAATAAAACAGAAAAAAAATATATTTTCCACTTTATTAATTTTACAATTTCGCCCCCGCAAACCCGAAAAATCCCACTATCGAAGTCTAAAGAACACAAAATGAGAATTTTACTATTTTGGATCTGCGGACTGAGAAGGAAAAGTGAAATCGTTAAAATTTAGTTGTTATTTTGCTCCTCCAGACTCAAAAAACCTATATAGGAAAATGAGGAAAAATAAAGACGAAAATTTTATTATTTTGGAAATAATTCGGATCCTGTGGATTCTAATCAAATATTTAAAAAAATTGCATTTTTTTTAAAAATTAAGTTTACAATTTTGGTTTTATTTCAGGTTCTGTAGACCTGAAAAATCCGAAATTTAAGGCTCAACCACTTGAGAGGCGGTAGGATATATTATATCCCACTTAATTTAAACAAGACTCTCACCAGAAACTTTTAACTAAATTTTATATTTTCAACTTTGTGGGAAAATGTTTGAAAAATTGTTTTTCCTTATTTAAAAATAAAATTTTTCGATTATTCCGGTGAGTATTCAATATTACAGAGATATTATTGCTTGCCCCTCAAAGGGTTAAAGATAACGAAATTTCAACATTTTATTGTTATTTTGGGTACCGATGATTCAGGAAAAAAAATTACAATTTCATCTTATTTTGACTCCTGTGCTCAAAAATAAATAAATAAAGGAAGGGTATTTTAAAATTTTGACTTTTGGTCATACACGGAAAAAACTGTTTTGTTGAAGCAACTAAATTTTGGTTCATATAGCTCCAACCAAATGTTTTGGTAGGAATGACCAAATTTTGGTTGGACTAACCAAATGATTTGTTGAATTAATAAAATAATTTGGTTAATCTAACCAAAATATGTTCATTTCAACCAAAATATTTGGTTGGAGCTATATTGACCAAAATTTAGTTGTTTCAACAAAACAATTTTTTCCGTGTACAGACTGGAAAAATTTGAGGGGGGAGGGGGATGGAAGAAAGGCTTCTATTGCATTGCTATACCGCGTTCTTAGTTCTTTTGCCAACAAAAATAGCACGGATTTATAATTTTCGTATTACCTCCGGTAAGAGATCTGCAAGAACCGAATTTTAAGGCCCGCCCCCTAAAATGTTCCGCCGTGCTTTTATATTTATTCTCACTCCAATCACGCCTATTACCTATTGTAAATTGCTCCTATTTTATCTACGTATTTTGATTCTTTCAAATTTGTTATATTCGGCTTGTCAACCTGCTCAATTTTTTTATCAGTCTGATCCGGCCCATTAATATAAATTGCCTTAATTCTACTTACACGGCCTGTTTGAAAAATAGCCTTCACTTTCTGGGCCTTTGATCCTTCCAGACCTTTGTACCTCGGGTTCTATCCGCAAACTCGAAAAATAAGAGGGGGATACTATATACTAAATGTAAAATATATACTGCAGTTATGAATTAAAACAGTTTTCATCTACTCTGTACATGGGTAAGTACCCTGTACCTACCCATGTATCTACTTTGTACACCGCAGTAAATCGGTCATCTTTAACTTGAGTAGCCTGATATAGTCCATAAATAACAATAATAATTCATTTTTATAGATTTAAAATTATATATAATTAGTTTAATTTCCCTTTAAAATGTCTAACAAAAAATCTGGAGTTGGAGTTGGCCTGCTTTTTACCAATTCCGACTCCGACTCTTTTGCTCAAAAATGAGTCCGAGTCCGACTCCGATTCCGCAGCCCTGCTTAGACGGCACTAGCTCTTCTGAAAGTTTCGATGTGCTGGTGGTTGTATTCATCTTCACTTTTTGCTTCAAATCTTTCAGATTAACAAATTATGGTCTTCAACTTCTGGGTTTCATTTAAAATGACAAGTCACCCCCCCCCCCCCTTAAATGTTTGAACCAGTTTTGGGTTGTACGATTGCTGATCGTATCATCCAATTCAACTCCTCGAATTTTAGGAACTGCTTCAGCAGCTTTATGACCCATTTTAAAATAATGTCTTGGGGACGATGGACGTTTAAGAAATTTTCTTTTAATTTTCAGAATAGAGATTTGAAATTTTGGACAAATATGCATTTCATCGTAAGTATATATAACACATTAAAAGAAATTTTCAATTTTATTATAATTTTAAGATCTTTTTAAAAATTTAAAATTTTAAAACGAATTTTAAATGCTCCTTGCGTCTTAATTTTTTAGATATTTCCACGATTTTGGATTTTAATCCCGTAAAACTTTATTACAAACAAATCTGTGCATAATTTTTTTTAATCCCTTAAATAGTTAATTTTTTAGAGAGATTTTTTCTGCATTTCATATCGATTTTCATCAAAATTCTGCCTTACAATAAGTTAAAAATCAAATTTTATTGTCTTAATGAAGTCTAATTTTAAATTACATACACAGTTTCGTTTTAAGTAATATTAGGATTCTTCCTTGTCAGTTCCATGAATTTTGATCAAAGATTAAGTAGCAAGAAGCATTTCAAAAACTAAAGAAAGCTGAACCACCAGCATTGAGAAAAACAGATTTAAAGTATATGAAAAAGCCAAAACGTTGTTTGTGAACAAAATTAAAACACTTGTAACTTTGTGTAAGATAAGCGCATCTGCATGCGGTTTTCCATGAATGTGGTAGTGCATATTAGAGAATAATAATATACGCAAAAATAAATGTCGATTTTGGGGTCGATTTTTGCTCAAATAAAGGTCCACGGTCCCCTTAAGATGCGTAATATTTCAATATTTGTTTCACCCACTGTATAATCTAGAAATCGATAAAAGAATAGGTATTAGTGTAATACAGTATGGATGAACATGTACTCTTACAGTTTGCATTGATCATTAATTATAAGAAAGCGCCATCTATAGCCTTTCATATATGGGTCATTCCACATAAAATGAGCAAAAATTAAAAAAAAAGTCGTGGCTGCATAGTAACCGATTTTAATAAAATTTGATACACAGATTCAATTCATATTCAAATAGAGCGTTGCAAAATATTTCGACAAAAAAAAATAAAAAATTTTGGAAGTTCTGGACATTTAAAAAACTTGTGACATAGAATGGCATGTGTACAATTGTTCAAAGTTGCAAATTTGAAGTTCCGTATCTTGAAAACTATTTAAGGGGTCTCAGGACTCTTAAAATTGAAAAAATGAAAAAAAAAAGACCATTTTCAACATTTAATATCTTAAAATGTATTTGATTTTAAGACACAATTTTAATTGGAATAAAATATATAAGTATGTTCTTTCATTTCATGTATTTAAAAAATTATAAGATGCAGAATTAGCATTTACAGGGGGGTCCAAACTATTAGACATTTTTCGAGCAAAAAATAGGCATAACAGCTTACGCGCACGATTACAAAATAAGTGTTGCACCTATAATGAAAATTTTGGTACCTACTTATACTTCAAATTATAATAATTACCCTGAACCTAAATAAATTTGTATTTAAAGCTTTTTTATATTTTTAATACAAAATTGCATTTAGCTAATGCAAAATTAAGAAAATTTCATCAGTATAATCACCTTAAAAATATTGTTTTGAACAATAAAAAGGAAATTTTAGGTTCAGTTTATACAGACTAACATGAAACATATGTTTTGAAAATTTCATGAAAAAATATTCATAGTTTTTGAGATATCGTGAGCGTTATGCCCAAAAACGCCATTTAGAGAAAAACGGCTTCAAAGTTTCCGAAACGACGCTTCAGCTATTGAACGTGTATAAATGTAAAAGCCATAACTTCAGTTGTAATAGGAATTTCAAGGAAACAATTATATCAAAATGTTAAGAAAAGATAGGAGTTCAACATCTAAACAAATTAAAATTTCGAAAATTTTAAAGCTTTAAGAGTCCTGAGACCCCTTAACATAAATTAAATCTTTTTATAATATTGTAATCTCTGGAAAAATATCTTCATATTTATTTAATAATAATAATTTGGTAACGTCATGATTAATCTTAAATTTGCTGTAAAAATTGAAAATTTGTCAATTTTGAGAAAATTAAAAACGGTATAAAAATTAAAGGAATTCAAAAACATCTGTGAAATTGATGTCTGATGTAGTGTTACATATTAAGATCGAATTGCTAAAGTTTTTAAGTTGCCATGTATTTCCTTCACCTTAAAAAATATTTAGAAACTTAAAAAAAATGACAAAACTGTAATTTTTCCTCCTATTGATAGGCAAAAAAAAATATTTAAGGAAAGGTCAGACATTATAGTTATTGCACAGACATAAGGATCAATAAGTCCATGATATGCTAAAAAAAATTCAAGATTGTCTTTTGATTCCTAACGTCACAAAATTTGGTTAAAAAGGTAATATTTGTTGCATTCCAAGAGCTTTACTCTTTGAATAAGCGCGCGTTTTTTTTTACAACATTGCACGATTTCAAAGGGAAAAAAGTTGCAGTGCTGCCATCTATGGATTTAGAGGTTAAATATATATATTTTTTTTGTTCAAAGTTATGTATTTTTTTTTACTATAGTTTAAAATAATTATATTAATAGCCAAAAATAAACTGAAAGCAAAAATTAAAGTTTCTATATTTAAAATATACACTTTTATCTATAATATGAAATAATTTAAAATTTTAATAAAGCTTTTTTTCACTTAAAAAGAAGCGATAGAAATATTGCCTTTTACCCTCAACATTTTTTACTGTTTATTTTTTTTTCTCATTAAGGAATAAAAAGGCAAGAATGAAACTTTCGATATTTAAAATATATGCATTCAGCTATAACGCCAAAAAAAAGTAAAATTGTCAAAGTTGTCCTTCATGCTTAAATGAGCAGTAGAAATATTGCATTTTTACTTCAATTTTTTTAAAAATATTTTTTTTTTCTCATTACAGAATAAAAATACAATTACTAACTTAAGTCAATCTGTTACTTATTATTCATTCCTAATTATAAATAATTTTTAATATAGTCTTTCCATTCCTAAGGCTAATAATCAGAATTGAAATTTTAAGCATGTAGACAAATACCTCGATTTTGCATTCACTTTTAACGTATATTTTAATACTTAAATAAACAATCCTGAAATCTATTATTTTACATTTACTCATAAATAGATATGATCTACATATAGACTGATTTTCATTAAAATCTCTGACATGTCCGCCACAGCTAATTTGTTCATTTTGCATGGAATGACCCATATTGGTATTCAAAAGACGAAAATACTTTTGATACACCCTAATAATAATTAATACTCTCTAAGGTTGCGCAAATTATACTTCCCACTTAACTTTAATCCCCATATTCCAAATTCGCGCCAATAAATTTAGATAAAATTTTACTTTTATAATAAACGTGACTAAAAGCATTTAATTACATTCAAAGGAATTTGTTAATAAATTTGGGTGACACTAAACAATTTCAACATTCTTTAAACAAAATTAGTCGGTCTTAGACAGGGTTAAATGAACTCTCTTGGAGCAGGTCGGTCTGTAAGTCGCATTGTATCTGAAAGCAAATTAGCGAGTTATCTAACAAGTAACAAACTGTAAATTAAGGAATCCACTGAATGTTTTGGTAGTACTTTCTAACAAAAAACGAAAGCAAATATTTCTACTCAAAATTTCTGGTAGATATTTTGAATTAAAGAAAGCTATAACTTAGTGACAGGTATATTCGTCACCGGTAAATAAAGTATTAATGAATAACCCCTAATTTATAATCTACAAATTTATATTTTTATGATTATTTCATAATATGAAAAACTATGTAATAATTGTTCCATCTGGCGTTTCAATCTATACAAATTATTCAGTAAAGAATTTTATGAAACAATTTTTCAAGTGAGCTTTATTTATCTTAAATAAAATATACCACATTAGGAAACGAAAACTTCCTTTTGTATTCAACAAAACTCATTTCGCTTGGCATTTATTGTTACATTCTACAAAACGGAAAGAAACTTTCAAAAAGTAGAAAATTGCTCGCGTGAAAATTTCCTTTCGATTAAATAACTTAATATGTAACACAATGTAATTAAATTAACTCGCTAGGAGCAGGTTAGTCGCATCGTACATGAAAGTAAATTAGCTAGTTATCTCGTAAGTGACAGACGCTAAATTAAGGAATTCAATGAATGTTTTACTTCCTAACAAACAATTTATTTGTTTTTTAAAGTAAATTCATTGTTATTAGTTTTTACACTTGCATAAAATGTTGGTGTTGTAGAAATTTAAAAAGAATTTGTCGTTTTGATACCAAGAAGAAAATGTTTTTATTATGTCTTTGTTTTCTCTCAAAAGATATTATTATTTTGTTGAACAATGTATTCTTATGTGATAGCCTCGTTTATTTGGATATATCGCTCTATTTTCACGTCTTCATGCCCAGAAAGAAGTTCTAACTTAACCGAACTTTTTTTACTCATTACAATAATTATAAATCCTTACCGCTAATTTTATTCAGAAATTTTTATTATACGTATGAGCTGACACTTTTACTCATTACAATAATTATAAATCCTTATAGCTAATTTTATTGAGAAAATTTTATTATACGTATTACGCTTTAGAGACAAAAATAAAACATTTATTTATAAGTTATATTATCTTCCTTATTTTTTAATGCCCTTGCCTACAGCATGCTTTCGGATATGGGGAGCTTTTTTTCTTGATTCCCAGAATGTGCGATATAACAAATGGCTATTGTATAGATTAAACCTGTCAAATCTTTCTGTAATCAGGGTGTGCTCATCAGCCGGTGACAAACAATTAGGCTGTTTGCAAATCCAATCTGGCTTCTTCCGGAAACTTTTTTTAAGCTTGAATAAGTCACATGTGTATCTCTGTTCGAGAGTAACTGCCGTTAGTGAAAAATTGATACCGGTGGGAGGAAGATAGAGAGAGTCACAGGTTCCGAATCTGCTTGGTTCAAAACTTATAAGAGAAAATTTTGGTTTGAATCGCAGAGATACACATGCGACTAAGCAGAGTTAATTCCTTTTTCTTCACGAATGTATCAAATTCGCAGGTACTCTTAATAAGAAACTATGTAATCAAACTGCTTTTTTCCGTTTTTCAATAAAAGCAGAAGATTTTTTAGAAAATGCTATCAAAGTTGGAGTTTTGACAGCTCATGAAAGAAAACAAACTGCCGCCCAAGTAGCAACAATTGCTTATAACTCAAGATGCAGTTCATTTGTCTAAAATTAAAAGAGAAACTGTTCCATTACAAATCACTTCAATAACGAGGCTAGCAAGCATCATGCTGATATGTTTAAAAATGTGTCAGAATAGATTCGCGTTGCTGAGCGGGGAAAAACTTTGTTTGAAAATCGTCTTTAAAGGGCGCCATTATTGAGATGATTCGAAATATGCAGCAATATTACATCACATAGTACTTGTAACAGTCTACGAACATCTACACAATATGACAAGATACACAGAATTTCGCAGTGGTAACTAATAAGTAGTGTTTAATAGTTGTGGAAAAGATTACATCAAACAATATTAGCAGCAGAAATTCTTCATGGTTGATTTATACAGCAGTTGCAATAGAAATCTGTCAAAAACATTATTGTTTGGAATGAGTGGTGTTGAAATTTTTTTAGTGCTGCTACTGACAAACATTCAATCCCACCCAAAATATATTACAACTCAGTGGCTACCATATAAAAATAAACTGGAGAACAAAAATAAACTGTAGAAGAATCAGCACCATTTTCAGGAGGAGGGGGATGTCTATTATATTTTTGGAAGGATGGAGTTAAATATTTAAAGGCAGTCTGCAGAAAGAGGTATTGCATTTTATGCTGTGGAGATAATGAATGTAGAAAAAATATACTGATTTTACAACATTTAATCTTTAATTGCATTTTTACTAAAAAATAAGTTACAAGTGCCGGGTGCTTCACACTGTAAAACGAACCTTTTAGTTGAATAACTCTTTAATGGGTGGAGCTAGTGACGTGAAATTGTGCACGCATACGCAGGGACTCCAAAAAAACTTATCTGCAGACTTTGGTTACTGTCGAATAATATTTTCTTTTCGCCAAAATGTCCGATATTCAATCGAAGAGCGTGTTTTTTTAGTCAAAACGTTTTACCTTTGTGCCAAAACAGTCGGGAAGTGGTCTAGTGCCTTTAAAAATAGGTCAACTATCTTCTAATGAAAATCAAACGAAAGACAGCAAGGAAACCCCAAAACATCACCGCTGCCAAAACAATAATGGAAGAATAGCCATCAATATCAACTCGACACTTGGCTCAACGAATTGACGCCAGTGCAGCTACATTATGGGTAATAGTCTTCAAAGATCCTGACATTTTCCCTTATAAAATTCCGTTAGGACGAGATCTCAGTCCAAATGCCCTTGAAAAAAGATTCGAGTTCGCCAACATCATGCACGAAATGATCGACACTGGTTTCAACTGTGGCGATATCGATTTTTCCGATAAGGTACACTTCCGGTTGAATGGCTCTGTCAAAATTATCGGATTTGGGGCAGCGAGAAGTCAGAATTTGTCATTGTCAAGTCTCTTCATCCGCAAAAGGTCACAGTTTGGTATGGTACATGAGATGATAGCATTTTGGATCCGTATTTTTTTTATTCAGACAATGAATTGTGAACTCTGTCTGAAATTCTAGGTTCATTACTAATGCCTACCACGAATAGTGGGTCCAAAACATGTGGTTCCAACAGGATGGAGCTCCTACAAATTCAAACGTAGACGTCCTGGACTTGCTAAGAAATCAGTATCACAATTGTGTCATCGCAAGAGGCTTCCTGAATCACTTTGGCTATGGATTTTTATGCTCTCTTACCATTCTATACCCCTGACATCACCACAACACTTCTTTTTATGGGGCTATATTAAAGATCAAATCTGCAGAGAACGAACAAACAATAGCGATAACGTCTGATAAGGGAGATTTCAATATACCAACTCAAGCAGGTTATCGCGAATTTCGAGCAGAGACTTCGTTTCGTTGTCTCCTCATATGGCCAACACTTTGAGAACCTCATCTTATAACTTCCTTTATTATCATAAGTAAATCCTGAAATTTTGAAATAAAAATCTTTTTCCCTTCGAAACTTATTGAATGTTTCCCTTTTCTATAGCCTGTGAAGCACCCTGTAAATAAATATTTCAAAGACAAGCTTTATTAAGATGTACTAAAAACTAAAAATGTTGAAGGACAGTTGATTGAAACAGATACCACTTTTAAAAGAAATAAATTAAAGTGCGAGTGGTTTTTTATCAGCTTTTTTTTTTATAAATAAAATGGATATATAATTTAAATCCAGCTTTCTGGCAAGAAAAAAAATCAATGTCCTTGTGAGAATTGAAATCACATCCATTCACACCCCGTGTGGAACTGAAAGTTGGCGCATTTACCAACCACGCCATAGTTCAATTGAAGAACATCAGCTAATTTCTAAAACAAGCAATGACATTTTCGTGACCACATGCGTGGTGATGTTTAGGCACCCTCATTGGATAAAAGTTTTTGTTCCCTGAGGAATGGCGGAGTCAGATTTCAAGTACAGTAGAGCGCCGATTATCCAAACCGGTCGGGACCAGGGCCGATCGGTTTAATAAAAAATCCGGATAATTGGACAATTAAAATATGGCAATGGTTTTTAGGTTACTTCACACTTAGGTTTCACACTTTTTCCAGGCGTACGACTGGCAATGTAGTAGTGCACATTTTAGCATATTACAAATGGTGTTTTTCGAAATTATTTTTTAAACTTTTTTAATTTTATTTTCTACAAAATTGGTACAAAGTTATACATAAATACACATAGAAATTATTACATGTATATATACATACACTGTACGAACAAACGTGAGCGGAGAAAAGGAGTTGTTCTTTTTCCGAAACACCAAGGGGCAAAAGAAATAATTTTTCGACATCTTTCAGAGAATCTCAAGATAAAGAGAGATTTTCGAGGAAAAAATTATGCCTGGGACTTTCGCGCGATAGAAGTGAAACTTCTTAGGTTCTAAAAACCGTTGATTTTATGCATTGCCTCTTTGCATTTGTTGACGATTTTATTATTTCAAGATTAGGAAATGGTTATTTAACGGTTTACTTTCATGTCATCCAGTTAAATTTATTGTACCGCGCCTAAAGAAGTTTCATTTCATAAATTTTGGAGAAGACGGGAAAAAACGTATGCTCCTCAAGCGATCCGATTAATTGGAAAATCCTGTTGATCGGCATCCGGATAATCGGCTCTCTACTGCATTTATTTAATTTTTTACGGACAATTGTACTGTCACCGGTAATGCGTCACTGTACCAAAATTTAGGTCAATTATAGCACAGGAAGTGTTTTACAAGTGTTGGATTGCAAGATTTGAGCCGAACGGAAACACAAAGCAAGTTAAAAGTTTGTAAAAGTTTTAAAAAACGAAGCTAATTACATAAGACATTCACGCCAAAAATAGATTTCAAAACCCGCAGGCACCGCGTTGAACAGCGTTAGTATATATTATGCACATTTTTATAAAAATATCTTACAAAATAACAAATCTAAAGCATGTCACAATCTATGTATCTTAATCAGTAATGCTAAGTATGTAAATGCTAAGTAAGTCTTTAAATGTATTAAAGAGTTTCCCGTGTGAGCTTTATTTATCTTGAATGAAAATATCACATCTGAAAACAACAGCTTACTTTCGTAACTGAATAACACCTATTTCAAAGACAGCTGTTTTAGAAACTAATATTATAAGCAAACGAAACAATTTCTCGGTTGGAAATTTTCTTTTAAATTGATTTTTTTCTTAACTTTACTAACAATGTAATTCAATTAAATCGCTTACGGCAAGTTGAGGCGCAGATTACCTTGTTTCTGAAATCAAATTCCCAAGATTTCTCGCAAGTGCCAGTGACAGACCGTGAGTTGAGAAATTTAATGAAAATTTTATTTTCTAACAAATAGTTTATCAGTTTATTTCTTAATATTTTATCAAATTTATTACTTGTCTTTACGTACTCTAACAATTAAGTAAACTCTCAATGACTTAATGTTTTTACTTTCTTCTATCTTTACAAGAAGAAAGTATTGGTTTCATGAAAATTTTCGAATTCCAGTTTTTGACGGATTTACACGTTTTATGGGTCAGAGATTCCAAAAAACATGTTTTTACAAAATGTCTGTCTGTGAGTCTGACTGTCTGTCTGTCCGTCTCTCTGTCTGTCTGTCTGTGACACAAATTTTGTGGGCGCTCTATCTCGAGAACTATTGCACGGAATTTAATAAAAATTTATATTCAGGTAGTCCCTGATATAGATTGGTGCTGATTAGTTTTTGGTGTAAATCGCCCGGCAGGTGGCGCTGCAAAGTAGCATTTTGCAGGATTTCCGCAAAAGCTCTATCTCAAGAACTAATGCACGAATTTTTATAAAACTTCAGATTCCGTTAGTCCTTGACATGAATGGATGCTGTTTACGTTTTGGTGTAAATCGCTCAACAGGTGGCGCTGCTATGCTGCATTTTGCAGGATTTACACTATTTTCGCAGTAGCTCTATCTCAAGAACTAATGCACACATTTTCATCAAACTTCGGATTTAGTTAGTCTTTCATATGAAATGATACTGACTACCTGTTGGTGTAAATCGCCCAATAGGTGGCGCTGCTGTGCTGCATTTTGAACTATTTCCTCAATAGCTCTATCTCAAGAGCTAAGCTTTCATCAAACTTCAGTTTTAAGTATAACTTGATTAATATTGCTGCTGATTATGTGTTGTTGCAAATCGCTCAACAGGTGGCGTTTCTATGCTGCATTTGTCATGATTTGCGCAATACCTCTATCTCAAGAACTAATGCACGAATTTTCCTCAAACTTCATATTCAGTTAGACGTTGACATAAGTTGGGGATAATTAGGTTCTGGTGTAAATAACCCAATAGGTGGCGCTGCTATGCTGCATTTTGCTGGATTTACACGATTTCAGTGACAGTCATACCTCGAGAACTAATGCACGGAATTTCATATTTTTAGAATGCTCATGATGAACACAGATTGCCATTTAATTTGGCACTGAGATAGTGAATTTTGAAGTATTGACATGTATGAGATAGAAGAAAGTTTTGTGATGGCCACAACATACTAGTTTATTTTAGTATTATTTTAGAATGACTTTAATAATTTTGATGTGAAAGGAGTTATTTTTTACGCTCTTTCATTTAATTATATTTTTGTATGTAAAGATGGTAATTTGTAATTGATTTATCTCTCAATTCCTGGTAGAATGATAAAAATTAGTTGCGTGACGATCTGATCTGTTGCTTTTTAATTACAAAGGTCAGTCGATTCATTCGGCGGAAATGAAATCTAACTTTATTGTAAATTTAGAAAGCAATTATAAGGTAAATTGCCTGTATTTCATCCCCTTTCCTAATTTCGTCCCCCTTAACTTCTCCGCTTCTGCGAAAGTGGCACAACTTATGACGCAAGTCACAAGGGACGTAAGGTAAAAGGTCCTAGACGCATACATAACTTAAAGACGCCGAATTTCCCACTTTTAGAAGAACTGAATTATTTACTGTACTGTATGTATTTATTTCTTATTCATTGAATGTATTTTACGTTGATATGATGCTGACAATATCATACAGGACGCTCAGTTCATCTTATGGGAACTGAGCTCCACCATATTGGGAAGTAGCGTGATTGCAGTTTCGTCCCCCTTGCAGTTCTTGATTTCGTCCAGGGGACGAAATCAGGAATGCTTTTTCATGACAATTTTTTCCTCATGTTTGGATGGCTAATGTTTCGTTATGTTATTCTTCCACTGGTAATTAGTACATTTCTTTGTGCCTTACTTTAATGTAAGTTAAATTACTTACTCATTTAGAAATAAATTTTGGTTTAGTTATAAGTTAAGCCTCGGCGTATTAGAATTTTTGGGGGGACGAAATCGGGACCATTTTTTTCTTTTGCATTTTTTAGGTACTTTTGAAAAAACAATTTTTTGCATTGTTAAATTTTTTTTGTACGATATTTGCCTATGTTTCTATGTGCATGGATAGTTAGACTATGTAAAATCCAAATTTGGTAGGTTGTCACTGAAAATTATAGCATTTAGAGTTTAAAAGTGGCTGGGGGGACGAAATATGGGCACTTTACTCTGGTATTAATTGTCTGAGCAAAGCGAAGGCTAATACACAACGCAGTATTACTTTCCGGTCAAAAACAGCTACGATGGATATTAAAACCTTTCGTAAAACCTTTCGTCAAGCATAACTCAAAAAATATTTGTCGGATTTCGGTTCTGGTTTTACCAGAAGGTACCTATGAGGATAACCTATTGAATGCACCTACTATGAAAAATAAGTTCCAAATCGTTTAAAAATTATATTAAAAAACTGATAAAAAAGCACAATTTATCTACATACGTCACGGAAATTTAGTGTATGTCATTTTTACCGGCTGGATGGTTTTGTAGAAAACCGAATTATAGCACATGGAGCAAAGAAAATATGCCCGCACTAATATTAAAGTCCAAAAAAACTTATTTAAATTTAATCAAACAGGAAAATAAATCTGGATTTTTTTTCTATTTCAAAGAAAAAAGCCATAATAACGTAGGATTTCAGATTTTACGATAATCTACCCAATAGCATTTATTAATCGCCAAAAGCAACCAACATTTATATTTTGCGTGTGAAAATTTGAAACAGTTATTTTATGTTTAAATAAACAATTTTTATTTCTGGCATCATTCATTCTTAATTTATTTATATTTGTCTTTTTAGTATTTTAAACGAAATTTGGGTGCTTGTTAGTTATCCCGTCGACCAATTTCGCCAAATTATATAAATCGCCAAACCACGCGCCAAATTATACAAATTGAGATAATTTTTATTTTAAATAACTTTTTTAAAAAATAACTTTCTATTAATACTAAATAACTTTAAATATTTTAAAGAACAAATAAATTAGTATAACATTAATAAAAATACAAATAAAACGTCGAAATTAAAATCACTTGATGACGAAAACACATGTTGTCAAGTGAATGCGACATTTACGATCAACCATTATTGGCATTTAATCTTACAATTTGGCGACAGTAATTTGGTCGACGGGATAACTAACAAGTACCGAAATTTGCACTTTTCTAGAATAGGCGCCTTATAGGTAAAGAAAATGGGTTTGGCAAGAGAAGTAAACTTTTCGTGCATATTTTCTGGTAACCTACTCATTCTTTCATGTACCCAAACAATTTTTTAAAGATTTAAACAATTAATATAGTGTAAACAAGACATTTACGCACAGATGGCACATGCGCACCACGTTGGCGCGATTTTTTCCTGACGCCAATGTCATATAGGCACCGGAATACTTAATTGGCGCCAAAGTGTCGTCATTTTGCTTGATGGTAACCTAGATGTTGTTGTCTATTTATTAATAAATTGTTTATTTACTTTTATTTTCTTTTTTTAAATTATATAAATTGTTTTGTTCTATAGTTATTAATTAAACTTTTTTATTTATTGTTATTCCATTTTTAAAAAAATATATATGTAACTGGTATTCGAAAACGAGGTTTTCGCCAAACGAGGTTTTCGCCAGAAAAAAATCGCGCCAACGTGGTGCGTATGTGACATCTGTGCCAAAAAGGTTTATATTTATTTGTAAAAAATAAACATAAACGTTCATCGGGCTTGTAATAAATTGTCAGGTTTGTATCTTTTTGTAACAAATCTCACTTTCTGAAGCCAAAACTGCATAAAGCTTTTTTAAAAAAACGCCAATGCAAAGTAATGTTGTTAAAGTACAGTGAAATTACTTACTAAGGAATTAGCTGATGAGGGATTCAGAATGAATCCGAAACGTCCTTTTATATTGTTTTTAGTGTTTTTATCTTGTAATGTAATGTAATGTCTGTTATTTTGAAAAGTTTTTATATATACAGTGAAATTAGTTAAAAACGTGTATTTTAAATGAAGTGAATGAAAGCTTTATATTTGAAATGAAATGAATGCAAGATGAATATAGTATGGAAAAAAATATTGTCAATTTATCAACTGCGCTTGACTAACTTAAAAGTATCAATATTACAATTGGTACATGCTATGCAAAAGGAAACAATTATGTTATAACCACTCATCTTGCAAGAAAAATGGCCAATAATTTGTATTCAGATACACAGGCAAGGTTGACGTCAAACAAGAGTAATACTAACTGCAACATTGTTATAACTTTATGGGAGTTATAATAGCTAAGTAATAATGGCTTTAAGTACATAAACCACACAAGCAGTTTTTTACTTAAGTTTCGAGTGAAGCTCGATCATCAAGGTGCTAATTATTCATACAAGCAACCGTTTCATAAACGAAAGTTTAAAATTTAAATGTAAATATATGCAATCTCGCATTCCCTCCGCCCCCTCCCTCCTTCCAAAAAAAAAAAAAATGTTGCAGCAATGAAATTTAATTGGAGTTAGGCGAAGCTTTTTAGAATACGACAATGGTTGAAAACCAGATTACGGAATATTCCTATAATATTTGAATTAATCACGGTACATTTTTTTTTAGCCCTGTTCATATTTTGCCAAGAGTATTTTAATTTAATTCTTAACCATTTGGAAAAATGGTTATTGTTCTCGTCAGGGTAGGAAATCAAAAGCATATCTGAAGGTTTTTATTGGTTTAATCCGCATTTTATTCGTTTTGTGATTGGTCAATACAGTAATCTGTATTTCCCTTTAGTTTCAACAGAGATGGACAACAGAGTGTTGCCACTATGACAAAAAAGTAATAAAAACTACAAAAAAAATAATAACTTAGAAACAAATTGAGATACAGCTTTCAAACAAAATGCATTTAAAAGTACATTTTTTTTCTCTATACGACGGTGTAAAAAGTAATATTGTCGGATGTTTAGAAGTTTAAGAATGAAATTTCATTTAAAATGTGTCATCAGATTTCTTGGAAACCTGACGACGGAAAAGCCTTTTCCCGAACAGCCAATGAAATGCTTGGATAACACGTAAGTTTCAGGTGGATAATAACTAATGAAAATGAAAGAAAATGAATAACAATTTCTGCCAAAGAGTTAATTTTAATTTGTAAGATTTTCACGTGCAAATGAAAAATGGAATAAGCCAATTAAAAATAACAAAAAAGATAAATAGGACAGGTATGAATACATATAAATATTTCACACCAAATACGAGTCGCAGGCGATTTCTGTCGCTTTTAATTTTTACGTGTAATAACACTATTAATGTTTAATTCATGGCGTACGTAATGTATGATCAACTCCGCGTGCGATTTTTTATGTCTTAAATTTTAGTCTTTGAAAAAATCATTTTCCAAATGGCCGTCGTAATTTGTTAAATTGGATTTTTTTTTTTTTTTTTGTCAAAACCCGCCTTTTTTCCGAACGTGTATCTTGTGTTGATGTTAAAATAAATGCTTTGACTTATGCTGTTATCTCTTCTTATTATTTTTATTTATTTACTTATTAGTATTTTTAATTAAATGAGTCCAATCGTGTTTTACATGTATTTAATGTGCGTATTTTAAATTAAAAGAATGCATTACGAAAGATGGCAATAAGAACAATATTTGACAATTTATCACCTACGCTGACCTAAATGCTTTATTACCATGTATTTAATACCCTTCATGGAATATCATTGTTATATGGAGTTTGTTTTTTTTTAAAAGCTTGATGCAATTCGAGTTTAAGAAAGTGAGATTATTTGCCAAATGATATAAACGACTATGAAAATAAAACTGAAGAAGTATTATACTGGTTTATGTATGCATTTCAAAAAATGCATCTGCTAACACGTGTTAGATAAGGGCACAGATGTTATACAAATCCCATATTGGCGCGATTTTTTTCCGAAGCCAATTTGGCGAAAACCTGGCTTTTGAATACCAGTTAAATATATATTTTTAAAAAGGGGAATAACAATAAATAAAAAAAGTTTGATTAATAAATATAGAACAAAACATTCATATAATTTAAACAAAAATGTAAATAAACAACAACATGCGTTACCATATCAAGCAAAATAACGACACTTTGGCGCCAGTTAAGTACCCGGTGCGTATATGACATTGGCGTCAGAAAAAAATTGCGCCAATAGGGTGCGCGTATATGACATCTGTCCGAAGCAGTAACGTTTGGGTGTTTGTGGGGTGTCATCTCTGAAACTACCTAGCCGATTAAAAATATAGTGGTGTCAGAAAAAATGTTGGTGACCATCTCTGCTCCAAAAAAGACTGTACTTTATGTCGGTACAACAACTCCCATCGGTGCTGGAATAAAAAAGTTTTAAAATGCCATTTCTGTGATATTGTTTGTACTACAAATTTGAAAATTAGTGTGGTGGCTACTTTTAAGATGTAAACACTTGTTATGAACTCTTTTTAAAAGGCTGAAAATCTTAAAGTGAGAAATAAACGTAAAACGTTATGGAAAGATTCTAAATCACGATTTACTGGGAATTATTAGGGATAGAAATTTTGAAATTTCACGTGGTTATTAGTTTTAAAATGAAAATGCCGATCAGTTTTTAAAAAACCTGAAAATTAAAAGGGTGTACGATTAAAAAAAAAAAAAAAAAAAAAAAAAAAAAAAAAAAAAAAAAAAAAAAGATCTAAACTGCAATTTTTGTGATATTGTTGGTATTAGAAACTTGAAATTTGGCATGGTAGTAATTTATAAGATATAAATGTTCATTTTTGAACGAATTCTAAAAAATTTGAAATTTTGAAGACTATATAAAGCGGACAAAATCCTAAGGATTATCTAAATAACGAAGTACGTGGAATTGTTAGGAATATAAACATGAAAATTGACATGGCTGTTACTTTTAAGACAAATACTCACAACAGAACAATTTCTAAAAATTTTGCTATGTAAAATGGTGCAGGAACAAAAAACTTTCGAAAATTTTTTAATCTGTGTTACTGCTGAGCCTAAAAACTTAAGGTGAAATGAACACAAACGTTTTAATTTACCATTAATTTGAAATTATTAGGTATAGAAACTTTAAATATTTAATAATACTACCCCCCCCCCCAAAAAAAAAAAACAAAAAAACAAACATGCAATTTAAATGCAACAAAATGGGTAGATACACACCTATCAATGAATAAATTATGTAAATGTTGAATAAATATCAGTATGAAACAGCGAATAGGTTGTGCGATAGTACTTGTGAATGTGTTCCTTCTCTAGGCTATTCTATCTCTTGCCACGGCCAGAGCGAAGTGCTGGTTTAAATTTGATAATGATTTTTTTTTTTTTTTTAGATTCACTAATCTAGATATATCATCATTTGAATTTGTAAGCAGTATATCGCCAATTAAAGATAGTATCTCATTATCTTTACTTGCAACAAATTATTATTAAATCTATGTTCTTGGCAATATCGCTCAGACTAATCCCTCTGAGGGAAGTCCTAGTTTTATTAAATACAATATTTCAAATAATAAATTATATTTACAATTTAAGTCACAGGCTTTCCCAATAAAAATGCGCGTATTCTATAAATTTATTTTCCAAAAGTTTTTCAATCTTCCAAGGTTTGGCTTCTAATTTCAAAGCTGGCAGAAATGAAAACATTTGGGTGATACGAAAATGATTTTGATTTGGTAAATTTATTCAAAAGCATTTTATATTTATGAATTAAAATAAATGCTTAGTGCAATGTAATTTTTCTCGCTAAAACATTTTGTTTTTAACGTCTATGTGAAAAGTTTTAATCGCCATCTGCAGGAAATAGTTGAAAATCTGTTTTTCTAAATTAAATTAAATTAAACGAGTTGGAAATTGCACGTCAAACGTGCCAAATGAGGTACGTTCGTACTATAAGTAGTTTTAGAAATATTTTTTGCACCGCATATTGTACTTAATGTATATTTTAGTGCACTTTAAAAGTGCATATAAATTCATTCTGTTCGAAAGGCTGTAACATCATTAAAATGCACTTGAAATAATTTTTTCCCATTGGCTTAATGTAACGAAAAACTTTGGACAGTCCCTGTAATTAAACTATACATCCAGTTTTCATAAAATGTGAAAGAACTCAACAAAATTTTGCAACATTTATATACAGTATTCCACAAAAGTTATGGTACAGGACGTATTTTTCGGAAAATATGCAAAATTAACCATGATGAGTGCAAATATAATTTAATTAACAAATCAGAATTCCTTAATAAGAGTTTTTGCTATATTATACAAGAAAATTTCAAAAATAATTTCCTTTAGAAAGTTTCAAAATAAAAATACATCAAATATAAACTCAAATGCATCCACAAAAGTCAAGGTACACATGGAAATTTTTAAAAATTATTAAAGAAAAACCTTTTTTAATATTTAGTTGCATATCCTTTCATTTTCAGGATTGCTTTAAGTCTGTTTATGATTGATTTTACTGGATTTTCTGTAATATGTTTCTTAATTTCATTCCATTCAACAAGTAAACACTTTTCAATTATTTTTTTATTATATCATAACTGTTCACTTGTTGCTATAAGATACTCCATAAATGTTTAATGGGATTTAAGTCTGGAATTTGTGAATGGGTGGCAAGTGCTAGGGAGGGCATTGTAGAGCAGCCATAATCAGACAATATGAGCAATGTGCTTGGGATCATTATCTTACTGGATGTAACAGTTCTGCGAGACACCTAACTCTTATGCACTGTCCTGCAAATTTTATTTAAAATATTTAACTATTCAAGTCTGTCCATCATAATTTCAGTGAAATCTAAATTATATACTCCTGAAACTGATATACAGCCCCGAGTCATTTCAACTCCTCCAACATGCTTTGCGATTTTTGTCGCATATCTGGTATTCAGTGCATCATCATTTCTTCTCTAAAGCCTAATTCATCAATTTATGCTAAAAATATGAAACATAGACTCATGTGAAAAAATTATAAGTTTCAAAAATGCATATAAAGATTTTCTGGCAAACTCTACTCTCTTCTTTCTGTTGATCGGAGAGATGAACGGTTTCCTCGTTGCAGATCTTGATCTAAACACAGCATTAATAATCCTGTTGATAGTTTCTGTATGTATTATTTAATTGCCATACTTTTGCAATTCTTCTGTTATTTTTCTAGCACTCATTGAGAGTTTTTCCGAAATGTCGAGTGCTATTATTCTGACATCTCTCACTGTTAATTATTTAGGAAGGCCGTTTCAAGCTTTATTTACAATTTTTTTGTACCTATTAATTACCCTTTTTATGATGAAATGGCTTCGAGAAATTATTTCAGCTATTTTACTATAAGATTTATCCTTTTTTACAGGAAAGATTAACAATTAATTTTGCTTCTTTTACTATAACTTCTTTTTGCGTAATTTTTAAAATTTATATAGGATGTCTTCTGCTGAGATAACAACAAATGCATTTACATGTGCGCAGGATTCTGCGGGAATATATGTTCAGTAAAATATCCAAATGAGTGAAAATTATTAAAATTTTGCAAATGTACCATGACTTTTGTGGAAGTATTTTTGAACTATAATAAGTTTATAATATTTTTTCAGTGTGTTCAAGAAACACTTCTATTAACATTTTATTGTATAACGTAACAGAGGCAGCTAGTTAATTATTTCAATTTATTAACTAATTTTATTTCTATTCACCAAGGTGAAATTTGCATATTTTTCACAAACTACTCTCTGTACTATCACTTTTGTGGAATACTGTATTTAAAATTTCAGACCGTTCGGTTGGGTAGTTTTTGCTCTGTTATATGCGGACAGACGGACGGACGGACAGACAGACAGACAGACGGACCGAACGACGACTACAGGTACTACGTATTTATATAATTACGAACGCACCTAAAAAGCTGTGATACATTTTTATTTTCTTTTTACATCAATGGAATTTCCCTCAATGTTCCAGTCTCTGCAGACTATTCTTTGTTTTCTTAAATAAACTGATTCTTGGTAGTTGAATATGAGGATAAAAGTTTGTATTCCTTGAAAAGTACAATTCATTCACAATATTATTTTCACTGTTTAGTCAAATAAAAGTTAATATCGATTTGTAAATTGTGTCAAACAAAGAAATATAATAATCCCTATCGTTTTTCTCCCTTTTCTCCACAAAAATGGAACCCCCATTTTCGATCACTGTCAATGCCAAAATGCAATTTGCAATAGCGGTGTTCTCTCAATGTCTAGTACCACAAAGCCTTTTTCAAGGCTAAACGGTTTGTGCGAAAGCCGGGAGACCCGCGACCTGTAATGCGCACTAGGCTTGACATCTAAATTAGTGAGCTATATGGCCCCCTTTGTTTTTTATAAGTTTTTAGAGTTAGATAGGCTTGGCTACCTTATGTTATAGCTTTCCTGTGCTCGTTGGTACCCTACTGCCTTTACATTCTCCGGTTTTTGCCTACGCCAGTCGGTGAAATAACATCGAAGTATAGGGCAACCAATAAATTCTTGGATGCCTTATGCGCGCCTTTTTCTGGATGTTATATTTAACCTCGTGCTTCCAATTCTGGAATGGCCCTCGGGACTCCACCAGAACTTCCAAATTATACTTTTAGGCCGTGCATTGTTTCGAAATTCATCCTTAGTTCATTTTCATATGTAGTTGGAGGTTACGCGCGGCGGCGTTGCACGCCGCGTTGGCACTTCTTAAGCACCGCGAGTCATGCCAAAAATGGAGCAATTTAGTTAACATTATTACAGAAATATCGTTAAAAATGGCGAAAAACTTAGTAGCGGAAAAACTAATTAAAATTTTAAAATTCTAAGAACGCTTTTGACATCTCTGGATCCATGCGGATAACTGGCGTTAATTTGATCCCCATCGTTCCATATTCTAGGAAGGGTAGCTGTGAAGTACAAACAGGCAGTCACTGTTTAATGTAATATTTTGATGAAGTTTTAATTTCGTTATGCATAATTAGCCAGAGAAAAATGCTGAACTATTTATATCGTAATAAATGAAAATTAAAATTCTAGTGTTATATTCACCTTGAGTTAAATAATTAAAATACATATAAAGCACAAAAAAATTGTACAAAAATTGCTTTCAGGTGCATTAATATAATACAAAGATATTTAAAATACAAATTAAAAATATCTTAAAATATATCAGAAAATCCTAGAACATTTCCAACCATTATATAACCAGAAAATAATAACAACATTTAAATCCTACTGATGACGGCCTTGTACTGGATGAAAACGTTTTAGGTTTTTCTGACGTATTGTAAGATATTATTAATTTGTATTTTAAATATCTTTATATTATACTAGAAACCCCGCGGCTTTGATTGCGTAATATTTGAAATATGCCAAGTGATATTTATATGTCTAATTTTTATTAGAAGAAATTACACTTTTAGGAATAATTCAAAAATTACTATGTAAAACATAGTTTGACTAAACTTCATTATTACACTGCATTAGCCAGAAATTAGACTTAAATTAATAAAAGGAAGAAAACTAAATAAATGATAATTTAGAAAATATTTTGAAACTTTTATGCTCAATTAATACGCTTATTTCAGTATTCATTTGAAGTTTTGAATTTTTTAGAAACCATCTTCTTACATCTTAAAATTAACCATCATGTCAAATTCCAAGTCCTACCACATCTCTCAGCATAAAGGGCTATATTGAAATAGGAACTGTCACTATTAATTTGCCAACATTAATTTTGAAATCGGTTTGTTATTTCCTAATATTCCACAGAAACATAATTTAGAAAGCTTTTAAAGGCCTTTTTCAGAAGGTTTGTTGTTCTTGTGAACCCCAGGTGGTAGAATCATCCGCATAAAATATAGCCTGTGTAGGATCAGAGACTGTTACCATTGATTCGCAATTATTACTTTTATAATCGGTTTGTATTCCCTGAAATTGCATAGAAATCGTAATTTAGGACTTATTTAGAACGCTTTTCGCACCTCCTTTTCGCTTCACCCGTTTTTAATTCGAATTTATTTTCGACAGTCCTTCGAAAGCATTTATATTTTATAAGTAACTACCATGCCATATTTCAAGTTTCTAGCCGCTTCAGTATCACAGAAATCGCAATTTAGAAAGTTTTTTGCTCCTGCAACTCTCTGGTGGTAGTGGCACATACATAAAATATAGCTTATGTTTGAACAGGTTCTATCACCAACAGTTTGTCACCATTATTTTTTAAATTGATTTGGTATTTGATAAGATTGTATAAAAATTGTAATTTAGAAAGTTTTTAGAACGCTTTTCGCTCACTTCATCCTTTTAAATTTGGCACTTTCTTTCGACTGTTCTTAGAAAGCAGTTGCATCTTGTAAGTAAATACCATGCCATATTTCAAAATGTTAGACCCCTCATTTATGCAAAAAACGAAAATTAGAACATGTTTTGCTCTTGCACCCGCAGATGGTAGTGACAGCAACATAAAATATAGCCTATGTTGGAGCAGGAACTGTCACAATCAAATTGCAAATATTACTTTTGAAATAGGTTTGATATTTCCCAAGAATGAGTAGAAATCGCAATTTAGAACATTTTTACAACGTTTTTAGAACGCTTTTCGTGCATTTTCACCCCTTTTAAATTTCCAATTTCTTCGAAACTGTTTTTAAAGATCATTTATATCTAATAAATATGTACCTTGCCTAATTTCAAGTTGCGAACCCCTACCGATTACAAAAATCGAAATTTAGAAATATTTTGCTTCTGCAACCTCCAAGTGATAGTGACACCGACATGAAATAGCGTCTAGCGCTAGTTAGAGCAGAGGCTGTCAGCATCAATTAGCCTACCATTACTTTTGAAATCAGTTTGATTCTTCCTGAGATTGCTCACAAATCGGTATTTACAACGTTTTTAGAACGCTTTTCGCGCATTTTCTCCCCCTTTAAATTTCAAATTTTTAAAGAAATGTTCTTAGAGATAATTTATATCTAATAAATATATGCCATGCAAAATTTAATGAATCTAGGTCCGACCGTAATTCAAAAATCGCATTTCTAGAACGTTTTTAGTTCCTGCATCTCCTCTGGGGTAGTCGAAACAGACTATAATATAGCCTACCTTGGAGCAAGAGCTGTCGCCATCATTTTTACACCATTATATTTGAAATCGGTTCAGTACTTCCTGAGGTTGCATAGAAATCGCAATTTAGAATGTTTTTTACAACGCTTTTCGCGCATTTTCACCCTTTTTAAATTTCGAATTTTTTTAGGAAATGTTCTTAGAGATCATTGATATCTTATAAGTAACTACCATTCCAAATTTCAAGATTCTAGGCCTTTCTATAACACAAAACCGCAATTTAGAACGTTTTTTCTCATGCAATCCCAAGGTGGTAGTGATACAAACATAAAACAGAGCCATGTTAGAGCAACGTCTGTCACCATCAATTTACAACCATTACTTTTGAAATCGATTTGATACTTCCCAAAATTGAGTAGAAATCACCATTTAGAATATTTTTTAGAACCCTCTTCGCGCATTATCACCTCTTTTAAATTTCGAATTTTTTAAGAACTTTTCCTAGCAATCCTTTATATCTAATAAGTAATTAATATTAAAATTTCATATTCCTATGCCCTTCAGTAACGCAAAAATTGCATTTTTACAACGTTTTTTGCTCCTGCACCCCCTTTGGGGTAATGACACCAACATAAAATATAGCCTATGTTCTAAGTTGGACTAACACAATCATTTTGATACCATTACTTTTGAAATCGGTTCGGTAGCTCCAGAGATTACCTCTAACAAACACGCAATTTTTACTTCTTTATAATATTAGTATAGATTTATGCCCTTGAAAGTAATTTTTGTACAATTATTTGTGCTTTATATGTATTTTAATTATTTATATTTTTTTAAGTGCAAATGGGTTATTTCGTAATGGAGCCTGCACGCGATGGAGATAGATAAAAAAAAAAAAAAAAAAAAAAAAAAACATTCTTTAAAATCCTTTTTAAAGCCATAATAAATAAGTCAACATACAGTTTTCAAACAAATGGCATTTGAAAGTAGGTTTTTTCCCCCTATATGACAGTGTCAAAATTGAAAATGTGCGATATTTAGAAATTGAAAAAATTGCATCAGTGTAAATTAAAAAACCGAAATTTCATCTTCAAGTGAAATTCGCAAAATTCATCATGCTATTCATTCCTTGCACAAAATACGATTTGCAAGATTTCGTCAGCGTTACGCGCGGACACACTTGTCCTTTATAATATAGATTATGTTCACATGTGTGCTTTTAATGACAATACAATACTTTAATATTTTTATAAGTGAATTATAAATTAATATGTTCATTTTAAAGCATTTTCCATCTAACCGGGAGCAGGTGATAAATTGACAGATATTCTTTAGGATTACAACTCTATACGGGTTCAAACAACAATGCAACAAACTTCCATAATCACGCTTGTTAAAATAAGCCAACTGGCTGTGTTCTTAAGATGAGAGAGAGAGAGAAAGTGAGATAACAGCAAGGGAAATGCAATTTGATATTATGTAGAAATAAAATTTTCATAATATAAAGTTTTCATAAAATTTGAAATGACTTGACAAAATTTTGCAACAATTATGTATATTAAAATTTCAGAGCATTCGATTGGGTAGTTTTCGTTCTGTTATGTGCGGACGGACGGAGGGACTGAACGCAAATATAGGTGCTACGTATTTATGTAATTGCGAATGCATCTAAAAAGCAAAGGATTCATCTGGACAAAGTTCCAGCCATTCCAACCAATCCTGCAAACGAGCAAGATGCAAATTCTGTCTTTGAATATGTGACAATAAAATTGCTATAACGTGTTCAAACTGTAATATTACCCAAACTGTAAAGAATAGGGATACGTACAGTTTTATATCTCCTTAATAAATCTTCAATTTATATCAAATACTTGTGTCATTTAAATACTGGATTTTAGTCAAATCTACTTTGGGACCAACCCTGCAAATAGGGAAGATGCAAATTAAGTCCTTCAACATGTGACAATAAAACTGCTATCACGTGTTCAAATTGTAATATTGCCCAAACTATAAAGAATGGGGATACATACAGTTTTACATCTCCTTAATAAATCTTCAATTTATATCAACTACTTGTGCCATTTTCATACTGGATTTCAGTCAAATCTACTTTGGGGCACTGTAACCCGAAAGGCTACGAGTGTGTAATATGTTTAAGGAGAACTGTAAGGTTAATCATAGGTATGGAAATGTATCTGTACTTAATAGCAAATTGGATTTTCCTTGCTCTTTGTTCTCTTTCCTTCTTTCTTGTGTTAAATATCGGACTTTCCTAAATTTGCCGCGCGTTAAAAATGCAAACTGTGAAAATATTTTACTATCAAATAAAATCATACGATGAAAGGCAATTTTTCACCTTGATTCAAACATAAAAATCTCTCGTTTAAGTTTCAATCAGAATATCGCAAAATATTTTGATCATGCAAAAAGCATATTCCCAACATCCAATTATTACGCATCCACTATAAGAGAATCCATATAAATCCTGTGTAAATATAATCACGCATGTAACGGCGCCCTATCGCGCAATATCCTGAAAATAAATTCCGAAAACTTAAGCAAAGTCACGTGTTAAAGTTTAATATACGGTAGTTAAATATTTCTTTTACCCATGAAAAGTGGTGTATGAGATCAGAGTGATGTCATAAAATAAATTGAACTGCAGTTAATAGTAGTATATATTTTCTCTAATTAAATTTAATCCAAGAAACAGCTACTTCTACTTTCAACTCTAATAATTATTGGCTCTCTCATTTTCAAAACAAAGTGACGTATTCCTATAAATAAACAATATTTAGTTATTAAAATATTTTCTGATGATGAGCTTGGAAAAGGCTTGAAAGTACTAAGAAGTTTTAAATGAAATGTATATTTTTAACTTGTAACATCTTTTTTATTATTTTAGTCGCCTTTTAAGTAAGACAGTGAACTTTTTAAAGTTCGCATTATATATTTTATATTTTACTAGCCCTTTTTTTACTAAAAAAAAAAATTGAAGATATAAAGTAAATTTTAAAGAAACCATACACAATAAGGGATGAAATTTTCTACGATATTATCTGTCTCTCTATTTTTCCTTCTCTAATGTCAAATAAGCATTTTACAATATTTACCGAGGAGTAAATGCAAACAGTGAAAATAGTTTTACTGACATTCTTATTATAAAGCAAAACAAAACAAAAATCCCGAAGAAATAAACTAAACTTTTGAAAGTGCTTTGGAAAGTCATTTTTTCGATTAAAAATTTAGAAGAATATTATCATTTCTACGTACAAAAAAAAATTCTCTCGAAAGAAATATTGTTATTTGTGTAAAAATGTTGTAGGTAGAAAGGTTTATTTGATCACAAGTAAGAAAAGTACCCGCATGTAAAGGAAAATTGCATTTACTTCGCTGTTTGCTCTCCCTCTCTATGCTAAATAAGGTATTTTTTCAGATTTTCCAAGGAGAAAAATACAAGCAGTCATAATAGTTTACTGACATGTTATCCTTTCTATGTAAAAATAATTGAAAGCCATCCTAATAAAAGAACATTTAGAAGAATGTTATAATTTGTATGTACAAAAACAAAAATGCTTGAAAAAAATATTGTTAAAATAAAAATACGCATGCTAAAAATGATTATAGCAAGTTTCAAACCTTTCAATAACAGACTTACTACATCCGTAGACACAAACGGGATATTCTCAAAATCGGTAATGATAAACAAGAAAATTATATGATAGAATTATATAATAGAATTATATTTTCTTAAATGTAAATGGTGAAAATATTTTACTAGGTTTTTTTTGTTTTTTTTTAACTTTATTTATTTGTTATACCGTAGAATAAAGAAATACAGAAGAAATAGAGTAAATTTTAACCCTCTAAGTGTTTAAAGCGTATTATTCCGTTCACTAAGCTCCAGGTTTCACTGCAATACAAGCAATATTTAAGATAACATAATTCTATAGATTTATTGAATTTTAAATACATTGAAGAATGATTAATACTCTCAAGTATTACATTCATTCTTGTAATTGAGTTTTTTTTTTTATAATGTTGAAAGAATCACATTTTCTTAGCATTTAAAACTAAATGCAGAGAAAACAACTTTACAATTTTACCCTTTTGCAAGACGCTCGGAGGGTTAAACAAACTATTACGTAATAAAGAATTCAATTTTCTTCGCTATTATCTGTCTCTTTCTTTCATCTCTATAATGCTAAATAACGCATTTTGCCAAATTTACCCTGGAGAAAATGTAAGTAGTAAAAAAACTTTACCGACATTCTTATTTAAAAAAAAAAAAAAAAAAAAAAAGAACAGAATTCCGAAGAAATAAACCAAAATTTTGAAAGAGCTTCAGAAAATAGTTTTTTGTTTCAATTAAAAAAAAAATAGAAGAATATTATCATTTCTATATACGAAAATAAATTCTCTCGAAAGAAATATTGTAGGTAGAAAGCTTTATTTGATCACAAGTAAGAAAAGCACCCGCATGTAAAGGAAAATTGCATTTACTTCGCTGTTCGCTCTCTCTCTCTGTCTGTATCTGTTATGTTAAATAATGTATTTTTCCAGATTTTCCAAGGAAAAAAATATAAGCAGTCATAACAGTTTATTGGCATGTTGTCCTTTCTATGTAAAAAAAATTGAAAGCCATTTTAATAAAAGAATATTTAGAAGAATGTTATAATTTTTACGTATAAAAACAAAAATGCTTGAAAAAAATATTGTTAAAATAAAAATATGTATGTTAAAAGCGATTATAGCAAACAAAGAGGTTTAAAACTTTTCAATAAACAGACCTACTACAATCCGCCTATACAGAACGTCCTATGAAAATTTCCAAGGGGCTTTCTGTATTTTATTGACTATTCGCTACAACAATATCTGCCGCTTACATAACAATATAATTTTATAGTAATGCTTAGATATTCCAACTTAAATACACTAAGTGGTCCAGATACTGTACAGACTCTTTCATAACCCCTTTTAGAAGGAAAACTGAAACTCGTGATAACGAAATGCGACAATTTTATAGCTAACATGCTAATCTCACTAATAAATCTACAGACATCCTAATCCCTTATAAAATATATTTATTGCATCCCAATCCCCTCGGGATGAAAAAATTACCGCTCAAGTTTTTCCAATCCCATTTATTTTGAAAATCTATATTTCCTAACTTATTACAGACATGACATATGACATAGACAGATTTATTGCTTATTTGGAAAGTCTGCGTATTCTCGATGAGGATTTTCACATGCCATACGTGCACCCCGTTTTACAATTCAGTCTTTTTCGCGATTCAGGTCGAAATTCATGCAGGTATTTGTATGCTAGACAAGCATTAAATGCTGTATCCCAGCAAAGTAAAACAGCATAAACTACCATAACACATTTGCTGGTTCCACTATAATTAGCAGCAAGCCATGGTGTGTATTGGAACACTTTACTACTTGGCCAACATACATATTCCAGCTTGTGTTGCTTGAAGATGTTGTTGACCTAGCAGCAATCAAGACCATCACTAGCTTGTAATTTCTGCTATTCTAGCAGTAATTCATAAGCAACAAATACTTATTTTTTGTTGCTATTCTATCATTACATTTCTACCATCAGTTGCTTTTAATTTTTGCTTTTCTAGCATCACTTGCTTTAAATTTTTGCTATGCTGACATTACATTTTAGCATCACTTGTTTTTAATTTTTGTTATTCTAGCATTACTTTTCTAGCATCACTTGGTTTTATTTTTTGCTATTCTCTCAGTTAGAAAAAAAAAAAAAAGACGCTGGTGCAGATGAAATCTTTGCAGAATTCCTGAAGTACCTACATTTTTTAGAAGGGGAAACTTATGTCGGGTTTTCCTTGCCTCTGTGACAAGGACAAAACTCACTACCTCGGGTTTGGGAACAGAATGCTGTACTTATTTCGCTAGTGGTGTCGTGTTTGTAAACGATTTTAAATGCGGGTAATGGGTGCAGAGCTGATTCTGCTGTATGTTGATATTTTTATACGATAGAGGATGAATTTATCGGTTCTGTTATCCTCCAAATTTCAATTAATAAGGTTAATTTATTATTAGGGTTTTTTCTATGTTTAATGGATAATTGGAATATGGCTTGATTATTATAATTCATTAGTGGAATTTTCTTTGCATAATGAATGGTTTGAATATGGTCATAATTATTTGTTGCAGAAAAATAAAAGATTTTAAGGTGTATTTTGGATAGAATATATCGATTTCAGGTGGGGCGTTAAGATTTCAAAACTTTAGTCCTTATTGGAGGGGGGGGGGGGTCAATTGTACATATTTTCAATTCGATTGTTATGAACTTATTTCTTAAATGAAACAGTGCTCCTTGAATTCACGGATTTTTTTTTGTATAATTAAAATTAATTAAACACTAAGACAATGAACAGCTAAGAATTTTACGATGGGAGAGTGGAGGGGAGGCGCTTTTTCCCAAAAATTCTTCATGAAAATTAATTTTCAATTTTTTTTTTATGTTTATGTGTTAAAATTTTATCTAAACCGGATGGTGGGGCGCTTTTTCCCAATAAATCCTTTATAGAAATTAATTTTCAGAATTTTTTAGATTTATATCTATTTTATCTAGAACGGGCGGACGAATGCAGTATTGAATTTACGTTGTAGTGGTTCGAAAAGGAAATCAACCGCCCCCAGCTTTTGAAATTTAATAAACATAATTTTATTTTTCTCCCGTTTTTAAAGATACAGAAAATTTATAATTTAAAGGTAACCTAAAATAATTTAACAGTAAGAGGAAGATCAGTTTAAAATTTTCCGTTGGAGGAGGGGGGGGGGGTGGAGAGTTATTCTTCTATATCAGCTTTGGAAATTAATTTATAGTTCTGTTTCTTTTGATATTTAGGTGTTAAAAACTAATCTGAAATGGATGGTTTAAAACAGCATTGAATTCAGGAGAGGGCCAGCCCGGATTTTTGATTTTAATGAACAAAATTTTCTTTTTCTCCATTTTTTAAAGACACTGCATTTTTTTCGAGTAAGTTAGAATATTTAAATTCTAAGAAACAGAAGAAAAAAATTACTTTATAGGCGGCAGTGGGGATAGAAGGGCTCCCCTAGAAGACTCTCATAGAAGTTAAATTCCTCACAGAATTTAACCCACCCCCATAGAAATTAATTAAAAAAATAGAAGTTATATTTTGCATCTTGCAAAATTTCAATGTACAGTGAAACCTCCGTAACGCAAACTCCTGAATATTCCGTTAAGGAAAGAGGGCTTAGGTGATCCATTACGCCTCCCTCGAATTTGAAATTTAACTAATTTTTTTCTCCGATTTTGAAAAACAATTGAAATTTTAATCTTTTCTCTTAGCTTAAAATAAAAGAGAAAGGGTTAGGGGGGGGGGGGTGGAAGAGAGCTACTGTCTCTCCCTGGATTTGGAAAATTAATTTAATTTATAATTAAAATTTCCTTTTCTGCTATTTTCAAAAAACATAGTCAAATTTATACTTTTCGAGTAACTAAAAAAAAAAAATAAAAAAATAAATATTTGATGCTGCCAAGCATTAACAAGCACACAATGCTTCATTTAAGTACCTACCTCATCATTACTGGAAAGAGACTTGTGTAGAAAATTAGCACATCTTACTGGCACATAGTACGTCATGCTGCTTTCTATTAAAGCCGGTTACATAGCATATTATGCTGGCAAGCATAAAAAATATAATAGCATGTAAAGGTACCTACCTCTCCATGCTTTGACAGAAGCTTAAACCACAAATAAGCACATAAAAGCTTTGTACATAGCTTGTCATGCTATTTATCCCTGAGCTGGCCTCATAGCATATTATGCGCGCAAGCATAAAAAAGCATATGATAACACGTTAGGGTACCTACTCTCCATGCTTTGAAAGAAGCTTAAACAGCAAATAAGCATAACATGCTCGTACATACATCGTCATGCTATTTTTCAATAAGCTGGCTGCATAGCATATTATGCTGTCAAGCATAAGAAAGCATATAATAGCACATCAATATACCTACCTCTCCATGCTTTGGAAGACTGCTTGGACAGCAAATAAGCATAACATGCTTGTACATAGCTTGTCATGATATTTCTTGATAAGCTGGCTGCATAGCATATTATGCTGGCGAGCATAAAAAAGCATATAATAGCATGCAAATGTACCTACCTCTGCTTTGAAAGAAGCTTAAACAGCAAATAAGCGCGTAAAATGCTTGCACATAGCTTGTCATGCTATTTCTTCCTAAGCTGGCTGCATAGCATATTACGCTGGCAAGCATAAAAAGGCATATAATAGCACGTTAAGGTACCTACCTCTCCATGCTTTAGAAAAATCTTAAACAGCAAACAAGCATAAAATGCTTGTACATAGCTTGTCATTCTATTTCTACATAAGCTGGCTGCATAGCATATTATGCTGGCAAGTATAAAAATCATATAATAGCACGTTAAAGTACCTGCTTTCACCATGCTTTGGAAGAAGCTTAAACAGCAAGCAAGCATAAAATACTTGTATCTAGCTTGTCATCCCATTGCTGTGTAAGCTAGCTTTATAGCATGTGATGATGGCTAGCATTGTAAAGCATATACTAGCCTGAAACTCTAGCAGACAAAGCAATACATAGCAATAACTAGCATATTTTTTATGCTGGTAATAGCAAGAATTTTGACCTGGAGACCACCCACAGAATACGTACGCTTATGAACATCCCATGGTGTTGCAAGTTATGCTGTGTTCTTATCTTTTCCTCCTATGCCTGAATGCTTACATTCCAACTTTTCTAAGCAATACGAATTCAATATTTCCAACTGAGTTAAAAAATTCCCACCGGTTGTCAGCCCAGGTAACCTAAACGGTACAGCATTGGCCGTGTAAGCCAAGGATCTATGTTCGATTCCAGGCTTGGGATTTTTTCGTTCAGTTGGAAATATTCAATTCTAATGATAACATTTACCAATTAGTTTGAGTGTGTTAAAATAATAGTTTATCTATGCACCCATCGTTTGTATGGAGGTCCTTTACCTGAGGTTTATTCTGTTGAGCTATCTACATGACAAACCAGATGTTATAATCAATAAGGTTATTTCAGAGAAATATGTTCCTCGTTTGTCAGCGCAGCTAGATGAAACGGTAGAGAATTGGCCCTGTAAGCCAAGGATCTGGATTCGATTCCCGGCTTGGGATTTTTTCGTTCAGTTGGAAATATTTAATTCTAATGATAACCTTTACCAATTAGTTTGATTGTGTTAAAATAATAGTTTATCTATGCATTCATCGTTTGTATGGAGGTCCTTTACCTGAGGTTTATTCTGTTGAACTGTCTACATGACAAACCAGATGTTATAATCAATAAGGTTATTTCAGAGAAATATGTTCATCGTTTGTCAGTGCAGCTAGATGAAACGGTAGAGAATTGGCCCTGTAAGCCAAGGATCTGGATTCGATTCCCGGCTTTGGATTTTTTCGTTCAGTTGGAAATATTTAATTCTAATGATAACCTTTACCAATTAGTTTGATTGCGTTAAAATAATAGTTTATCTATGCATTCATCGTTTGTATGGAGGTCCTTTACCTGAGGTTTATTCTGTTGAACTGTCTACATGACAAACCAGATGCTATAATCAATAAGGTTATCTCAGAGAAATATGTTCGTCGTTTGTCAGCCCAGCTAGATGAAACGGTAAAGAATTGGTCCTGTAAGCCAAGGATCTGGATTCGATTCCCGGCTTGGGATTTTTTCGTTCAGTTTGAAATATTCAATTCTAATGATAACCTTTACCAATTAGTTTGATTGTGTTAAAATAATAGTTTATCTATGCACCCATCGTTTGTATGGAGGTCCTTTACCTGAGGTTTATTCTGTTGAGCTGTCTACATGACAAACCAGATGTTATAATCAATAAGGTTATCTCAGAGAAATATGTTCATCGTTTGTCAGCGCAGCTAGATGAAACGGTAGAGAATTGGCCCTGTAAGCCAAGGATCTGTGTTCGATTCCCGGCTTGAGCATTTTGTCGCTGAGTTGGAAATATTGAATTCGCATGATAACTTTACCAATTCGTTTGATTGTGTTAAAATACTAGATGCTTTATAAATAATCCTGTTTGTAAGATCACTATTTTGATAACAGACACCAACAAGCCACCCAGAATTTATAACAGGTAAGAAATTTTTCCTTCCACTCTAATATAGAATTCTCTCTAATTCACTCTTTTTAGTAATCCCTCTACGTAGTAGCAAATTGAATTTTCTTTCCTGTTATCCCCTCACTCTCTCTTTCTTCTGAAATCATCTCATTTACCCAAATTTACTGAAAGAAAAAATGTAGTGAAAATACTTGTATTTTTACACTGTAAAAAAACCACTGTAAATTTGCCAGAACAAACTCAATCGCAGTGAATGTGCTGTATCTTTCTTTGGTTTCCTGACTATATTAACATGGAAAATACAGTAGTTGCGTAAAATTAACAGCACAATGTGCTGGCAATTTGGACGCATTTTTTTACAGCACAATCTGCGGGCGTCCAAATTGCCAGCATATTGTGCTGTTAATTTTACGCAAATACTGTATTTTCTATGTTAATATAGTCAGGAAACCAAAGAAAGATACAGCGCATTCACTGTGATCGAGTTTGTGCGCAAGATGAACAGTTCTTTGTACTGTAAAAATGTCGTTTTTTTTTTTTTTTTTTTTACAGTGTACAATGCAATGTTGTTAAAGTGTATTTTCGTAATACAATGTTGTTAAAGTGTACTTTTGTTAATACTTGTAAATTTCGTTTTAACTACGAATACTAAAATATGGAAAAGATATAACTCGAAAAAATTTTTCTTCAAAAGAAATATTGTAATTTGTTCCAAACTATTGTAAGTAGTAAAGTTCATCTGTTCTTTAGATTTAGATAATGAATGCATCGATACTTAAGAAAATTGTATTTTTTTCATTGTTATTCCCCCTTACTCTTATGGTAAATATTGCTTTTCTTCAAATTTGATAAGGGAAAAAAATTGAATCCCTAAAAATATTTCGCTTGCTTTTTAACTGCATAATATAGAATATAATGCAGAAGAAATTGTACAAACTTTAGAAAATGCCTTACAAATGTTCTAATAAAATAGCATTAAGAATATTAGGTACTTGTTAGTTATCTCGTCGACCAATTTCGCCAAATTATATAAATCGCCAAACCACCCGCCAAATTATACAAATTGACATAATTTTTATTTTAAATAACAAGAGAACAAATAAATTAGTATAACATTAATAAAAATACAAATAAAACGTCGAAATAAAAATCACTTGATGACGTAAACACGTGTTGTCAAGTGAATGTGACATTTACGATCAACCATTATTGGCATTTAATCTTACAATTTGGCGATAGTAATTTGGTCGACGGGATAACTATTAAGTACCGAATATTATTATTTCAACGTAAAATAAAATGGTCCGTAAAAAACATTGCCATCTGTGTGAAAATATTGTAAGTTTCAATATTTGTTATATCACATGTAAGAAATGTGTTCCTATGTTACAGGAAATTGCATTTTCTTCGCTATTCTCCCTTGATCTCTATATATCTCTATTTATCTATTTTTATCTGACGACAACTATCTCACTTACCCAAATTTACTCAAGGGAAAAAATCATTGAAAATACTTTGTTTGGTTTTTACTACAGAATACTGAAGTACAGAAAAAAAATAGAATAAACAGGCGAAAGTGCTTTATAGAGCCATTTCGATAAAAGAACATTCGAAAAAATGTCTCTATAGCAAAGAAATAAAAATACTTAAAGAAAGTGTATTTTCTTTGTTGTAATTCCTCTCGCTCTTATGTTAAATATAGCATTTCTTCAGATTTACTGAGGGAAAAAATTTAAACTCTAGAAATACTTCATCGCATGCTTAGTTACTACAGAATATGGGGATAGAAAATAAATAGTGCAAACTTTAAAAAATAAATTATAAATCTTCTGATAAAACAACAGTTAGAAGAATATTATCCTTTCTATATAAAAAAAATAGTCTGTTTCTGTAAAAATATTGTAGTTTCAAAGTTTATTTTATGACACAGATAAGAAATGTATCGGTACGTAACAGCAAATTCAATTTTCTTCTCTGTTAACTACCTCACCCACTGTGTCTGTCTCTCTGCCTCTCTCACTCTCTTCTGAAAAATATCACAATTACCCAAATTTACTGAAAGAATAAATGCAATGAAAATACTTGTATTTTTAGAATATAATGTTGTTAAAGTGTATTTTTGTTAATACTTTGAGATTTGATTTTTACTACAGAATACTAAAATACGGATGAAATGGAATAAACTATCGAAAGAAGTTTATAAAACTATTTTGATAAAAAGAACATTCAAGAGAATGCAATCATTTTTACTACCAAAAAAAAAATCAAAAGAAATGTTGTAATTTGTCCCAAAATATTGTAAATAGTAAGGTTCATTTAGTATTCTTAGATAGGTTTAGATAATGAATGCATCGATATTTAAGAAAATTATATATTTTTTTTGTTGTTATCCCCCTCCCTCTTATGTTAAATATCCCTTCTCTTCAAATTTACTGAGAAAAAAAAATTGAATCCCTAAAAATATTTCGCTTGCTTTTTAACTACATACTATAGGAATGCAGAAGAAATTGTGAAAACTTTTGAAAATGCCTTATAAATTTTATGATACAAGACCATTAAGAAGAATTTTATCATTTCTAAGTAAAATAAATTATCCGTAAACAACATTGTTATTCGTATCAAAATATCGAAAGTTTCAAGGTTTGTCATATCACAGGTAAGAAATATATCTCTACGTAATAGTAAATTGCACTTTTTCGCTGTTTTCTCTTTTTCTCATTCTCTATGATAAAAAAATGGCTCAAAAGATATATTGTAATGTATCCCAAATTGTTGTAAATAGTAAGATTCATTTAATCTCAGATAGATTTATTCAATCATAGATAAGTAATTTATCGCTACTTAATTACGAATTATACTTTCTTTGCTGTCATCCCTCTCATTATATTAAATATTGCATTTCTTCAAATTTACAGAGGGAAAATTTGAATCACTTAAAATATTTCTCTTTCTCTCTTACGACAGAATATATGAATGCAGAAAAAATTATGCAAACTTTTGAAAGTGCCTTATAGATGTTCTGATAAAACAGCATTGAAAAGAATATTATTATTTCCACGTAAAATAAAATAGTCCGTAAAAAACACTGTCATCTGTGTGAAATTATTACAAGTTTCGAGGTTTATTATATCACAGGTCAGAAACGAATTCCTACGTAATAGCAAATTAAATCTTCTTCGCTATTCTATCTCTCTCTTCCCCTCTCTCTTATGATAAATTTCTTATTTACTCAAATTTACCGAAAGAAAAATACAGTGAAAATACTACAGAATACTGAAATGCAAAAGAAATAGAACAAATCGAAAGGGCTTTCTAAAGCCATTTTGATAAAAGAACATGAAGAAGAATGTCCTCATTTCTCCGGGAAAAAAAAGGCTCAAAAGAAGTATTGTAATTTGTCTTAAAATATTGTAAGTAGTAAGATTAATTTAATCTTAGATAGTTTTATTTGATCATGGATAATTAATGTATCAATTCTTAATAACAATTTTATTTTTTTCGCTGTTATCCCTCCCACTCTTGTGTTAAATATTGATTTTCTTCAAATTTACTGAGGGAAAAATTGAATCACTTAAAATATTTCGCTTGATTTCTTACTACAGAATATAGGAATGCAGAAGAAAAAATGCAAACATATTAAAATGTTCATACACGTTCTGGTAAAGAGCATTAAAAAGAATGTTAACATTTCTACATAAAATAAAATCGTTCGTAAAAAACATTGTCATTAGTATGAAAATATTGCACTTTTCAAAATGTGTTGTATCACTTGTAAGAAATGTATTCCTATGATACATAAAAATTGCATTTTCTTTGCTGTTCTCCCTATCTATCTATATGTCTCGTTGATGATAATTATCTGATTTACCCAAATTTACTGAAGAAAATATTGAGTGAAAATACTTTATTTGGTTTTTACTACAGAATACTGAACTACAAAAGAAAGGGAATAGACTAGCCAAAGTGCTTTATAAAGCCACTTTGAAAACAAAAAATCAAGAAAAATGTCACCTTAATAAAAATTTCCCGGAAGAAATATTGTACTTTGTTCAAAAATATCGTAAGTCGTAAGATTAATTTAATCTTAGATAGGTTTACTTGATCATAGATAAGGAATGCATCGATACTAAGAATATTGTATTTTATTCGCTGTCATCCCTCCCACACTTATGATAAATACAGCTTTTTTTCAAATTTACTGAGAAAAAAAAAATTGAATCACTAGAGATATTTCACTTACTTTTTTACTACAGAATATAAGAATGCAGAGAAATAATGCAAACATTTTAAAAATCCTCATAAATGTTCTGATAAAAGAGCATTAAGAAAATATTATCATTTCTATGTAAAATAAAATGATCTGTAAAAAAATATTGATATTTCTGTGAAAATATTCAAAGTTCCAAGGTTTATATCACAGGTGAGAAACGTGCTCCTATGTTATAGAAAATTGCTGTTCTCTCCCTGTATCTCTGATCTAGTATCTGATGATAACTATCTCATTTACCCAAATTTATTGAAGAAAAAAAATGCAATGATAATACTTTATTTGGTTTTTGCTACTGAATACTGAATCACAGAAGAAATAGAATAAATTGTCGAGAGTGCTTTATAAAGCCCTTCTGAGAAAATGTCACCGCTTCTAGGAAATAAAAATGGCTCAAATGGAATATTCTAATTTGTTCCAAAATATCTTAAGTAGTAAGATTAATTTAACCTTAGACAGATTTATTTAATTAGGGGTAAGGAATGCATCGAAACTTGAGAAAATTTTATTTTCTTCGCTTTTATCAGTATGACTCTTTTAAACATTGCATTTCTCCAAACTGACCGGAGAGAAAAATTGAATCGCTACAAATATTTCGCTCGCTATTTTATTACAGAATATAGGAATGCGGAAGAAATAATGCAAAATTATGGAAATGCCATATAAATGTTCTAATTAAAGATCATTTAGAAGAACTTTATCATTCCCACGTGAAAGCAAAGTGGTCCATAAACAACAATGTCATTTGTGTGAAAATATTGCAAGTTTCAAGGTTTATTATACCACAGGAAAGAAATGTATCTCTGGGTAATAGTTAATGACTATTACTTTGCTGTTATCTCTCTCATGATAAATATTTCATTTGCTTCAGTTTACTGAAGAAAACAATTCAGGGAAAATACTTATTTGATTTTTACTCAAGAATACTGAAAGGCATAAAAAATAGACTAAACTATCGAAAGCACTCTATAAAGACATTTTGATACAAGAACATTTAGAAGAATGTCATCATTTCTTACGAAAAAAATGGATCAAAAGAAATATTGTAATTTATCCCAAAACACTGATAGTAGTAAGATTAATTTAATCTTAGAAATGTTTATTTAATCATATGTAAGTAGCGTATCGATACTTAATAATTTTGTGTGAAGATATTGCAAGTTTCAAGGTTTATTATATCACAGGTAAGAAATGTATTTCTAGGTAATGGAAAATGACCTTTTCTTCTCTGTTATATATATCTCTCTCATGATAACTATTTCATTTACTTCAATTTACTGAAGAAAACAATTCCGTGAAAATAGTTTACTTGATTTTTACTACACAATAGTGAAATGCATAAGAAATAGAATGAACTATCGAAAGTACTATATAAAGACATTTTGATAACAGAACAGTTAGAAGAAATGTCATCATTTCTACGAAAAAAAGTGGCTCAAAAGAAATACTGTAATTTGTCCCAAAATTTTATTTGTAGTAAATTTTCTTTAATCTTACAAAGGTTTATTTAATCATGTGTAATGAATGCATCGATACTTCAGGTTTAGGTTAATTTTTCATGGCCGATTATCTACTCAAGGGATATAGACCCTAGGGGGAGTACCCTTCGTGGCGGTCTTTCTAAGGGAACCTAACCCGTATTTATGCAAGGTTTCCCAAAGTTCGAAGAAAACTACGAAAACTCCGAACGGTTAGGCCGATGGGTGCGATTGGATTCGAACCCAGCACCTTCTGTCTACCAGCTTCGAGAGAAGAACCTCTCAGCCACTGGTGGGGCTCATCGATACATCAGAAAATTTTATTTTCTTCGTTGTTATCACTCTCTGTTATTTTAAATTTTGCATTTCTTCAAATTGACTGAGGTAAAATTGAATCACTGAAATATTTTGCTTGCTTTTTTACAACAGAATATGAGAATTCGAACTATTGAAAATGCTCGATAAATATTCTAATATAAATACATTAAGAAGACTACTTCTAAGAAAAATAAAATAATTCGTATAAAATATTGACATTTGTGAGAAAATATTGCAAGTTTCAAGATTTACATGACAGATAGGAAACGTATCCCTGTGTAATAGCAAACTGCATTTTCTTTGTTGTTACCCCTCTCACTCTTGTGATAACTATTGCATTTCTTCAAATTTACTGAGGGAAAAAATTAATCACTACAAATAATTTGGTTGTTTTCTTAATACAGATTATAGGAATTCAGAAGAAATAATTCAAACTTATGAAAATGCCTTATAAATGTTCGAATAAAAGAGCATTAAGACGAATATTATCAATTGAATGTAAAATAAAACAGTCCGTATAAAACATTGTCATTTGTGTGAAAACATTGCAAGTTTCAATGTTTATTATATCACAGATAAGAAATGTGTTCCTATGTTATAAAAAATTACATTTTCTTCGCTGTTCTTTATATTTCTCTCTCTCTCTCTCTCTCTCTCTCTCTCTTTATCGGATGCTAACTATCTTACTTACCCAAATTTAAAGCAGAAAAAAATGCAGTAAAAATTCTTTACTTGTATTTTACTACAGAATTCTGAAGTACTGAAAAAATAGAATAAACCGTCGAAATTGCTTTACAAAGCTTTTTCGATAAAGGACATTTGAAAAAATATCGCCATTTCTAGGAAACAAAAATGACCCAAAAGAAACATTGTAATTTGTTCTAAAGTATCGTAAGAGTAAAATTCATTTAATCTTAGATAGATTTATTTATTCATAGGTAAGGAATGCATCGAAACTTAAGAAAATTTCATTTTCTTCGCCGTTATATCCCTCTTACTCTTATGTTAACCTTTAACTGGTGAGGTGGGGTTTTTTCACCCCAGAGAGATTATATATGAGCTCTATATTTGCAAGCAAAATTTTTGTGGAATTTAGATACATGAATTTATATGTATGTATTAGAGATCAGCACGGGCCTCGGGCCTTTCAAACGGGCCAGCAGAATTATAACAATTTTTTCAACGGGTCGGGCCGAGAAACAAAATGAACGGGCCGGCAAAAAAAAGTGTGCGGTCCTACCGTGCCGGGCCGATAAAAAAAATTAAGCGGGTCTGCCGGCCCGCTATGAAAACTTAATCGAAACCGGTGAAATATGAGCCATTTTCAATGAAGATGACTTTTGCGAGAATAAGTATAAATGTGCGTCACGAGCCGATGCCAGTTTCACAACATCAATACAGAAATGTAACATGTCCATCGTAGAGATAAGCAATAAGCATGGACAATTAAATGGTGTCTGAGCCCGGGCTTATTTATTTTTAGCAGACTCGTGCCGGGTCGAAATCCGGCTTCATTTTTTCCTACATAGTCGATCAAGGCCGGAACTGGACTTATTGTTCTCAGGGAATGCAGTATGTTTTGTAAAAATATTAATAGCGATAACGAACTTCTGCTGACAGAATCTTTGGAAATATACCTTAAGGTGGTTGTCAAATTCACTGCTCCACAATGAGAAATTTTCTGACGCATTTTCTGACTCATTTTTAACTGTAAAGGCATAAAATTGACAGGCCTGACTATTGAAGGGATTTAGAATTGAACAGCGTTTTCCATTTTTTATAAATAAATTACTTATCGAGATATAAGGGATTCTTGTCACGTGAATGCAGGTTTTTCTACTTTCCCGTGCTATCACTTCTGAAAATTCGAATAAAAAATTTAACTTTGACAGTATTTTTTCAAAGATATATTGCCTCTTTCAACTAGTTGGATGTGCCAATCCCGAAACTTTCTTCTATCTCATGTCAATATTTCATTATAATTAGTTTTATAGTATTTTTATTAGAATTAAGTATAACTTCATACACTTTTCGATGGTACAATATTGAAAATTGCACAAAAACCGCTATTACAGCGCCCCCTTCCGTCGGAATTTTTCCAAATTTAGGGTGGACATTCTTGCCATGGCATACAATAAAAATTTGGTTTCATTCTATGCATAACTTGATACACTTTTCGATGGTACAATATTCAAAATTCACAAATGTCGCACAAAAATCGTTATTACAGCGCCCCCTACCGACGGATTTTTTCCAAATTCAGGGAGAACCTTTTTGCCATGGCCAAAAACATACACAAAAAATTTGGTTCAATTTCATGCATACCTTCATACACGTTTCGATGGTACAATATTCAAAATGCACAAAAATCGCTATTACAGCGCCCCTTACCGGCGGAATTTTTCCAAATTCAGGGAGGGACTTCTTGCTATGACCACAAACATACACAAAGAATTTGGTTTAATTCTATGCATTACTTCATACACTTTTCGATGGTACAATATTCAAAGTGCACAGAAATCGCTATTACAGCGCCCCTTACCGGCGGATCTTTTCCAAATTAATGGAGGACCTGCTTGCTATAGCCAAAAACTTAAAAAAAAAATTGGTTCAATTCTATGCATAACTTCATACAATTTTTACTTTCTTCTATCTTCAATAGAAGAAAGTATTGTAATCGAAGTTTTTTTCGACGGATTTACACGTTTTAGGGGTCAGAGATCCTAAAAAACATGTTTATAGAAAATGACTGTCTGTCCGTATGTCGCCATTGTACCATCAAAAATTGTATGACGTTATGCATAGAATTGAAACAATTTTTTTTTAAGTTTTTGGCTATGCCAAGCAGGTCCTCCATTAATTTGGAAAAAATCCGCCGGTAGGGTGCGCTGTAATAGCGATGTTTGTGCGATTTTTGTGCATTTTGAATATTGTACCATCGAAAAGTGTATGAAGTTATACATAGAATTGAATCAAATTTTTTGTGTATGTTTTTGGCCCTGGCAAGCAGGTCCTCCCTAAATTTGGCAAAAATCCGCCGGTAGGGGGCGCTGTAATAGCGAGTTTTGTGTGATTTTTATGCATTTTGAATATTGTACCATCGAAAAATGTATGAAGTTATGCATAGAATTAAACCAAATTTTTAGCGTATGTTTTTAGCCATGGCAAGAAGGTCCTCCCTGAATTTGGAAAAATTCCGACGGTAGAGGGTGCTGTAATAGCGATTTTTGTGCCATTTTCAATATTGTTCCATCGAAAAATATATGAAGTTATGCACAGAACTGAACCAAATTTTTTATGTGTGCTTTTGACCATGACAAGAAGGTTCACCCTGAATATTGAAAAATTCCACCGGAAGGGGGCACTGTAATAGAGATTTTTGTGCAATTTTCCATATTGTACCATCAAAAAATGTATGAAGTTATGGATAATTCTAATAAAAATACTAATAAAACTAATAAAAATGAATTATTGGTATTTGTAACAACATTTTGAAATATTAATATACATGAGATAGAAGAAAGTCTTGGGATTGGCACATCCAACTAGTTGATGGTACAATGTCGACATTCGGACAGACGGACACTCGGACACATGGACAGACAGACATTTTGTATAAACATGTTTTTTGTGATCTCTGACCCCTAAAATGTGTAAATGCGTCGAAAACCGGAAGTTGAAAAAAATTTCTATTACAATACTTTCTTCTATTGAAGATAGAAGAAACTAAAAAATGGATAACGTTATTCGATTACATAGTTTCTCTAGAAGAACACCTGGCAATCTTATGCGTTTCCAAAAAGAAATTAATTCGAAAATGTGTCAGATAGTAGCTCTTTGGATTTGAGAAAAGCCTTATTAAATGGCAGAGAAATATTTTTACAAATTTGCTTTTTATTATACAGCTTCAAAATTATCATGTTTTCCACTCCTTTTTTTCTTTTATTCTAAACTACATAAATTTTCTAATGAATCCTTATTTGAATAGTGAAACGTCTAAGACTCTAAGTAGTCATTAATGTTGCTATTGTGTATTTCCTGTCTTGCGAACACATCGTAATTTTAAAATATACTTTAAAATTATCCCATAAATATGCATGCAGTATTATTCTTTAAAAGAATCTTAATTGTATATTTAGAAAGACCTGAATTTTTGTAGAAATTGTGTCGGGCTTCATTTAATTGATTTTTCCACTGGCCGGACCTGGAACTTCCGGCCAGTGCATACCTCAAGTACACTCTCAGAAATAGAATTCTCACTTTTGACGATTTAGCAATCCTCAAGCTGTATTTCGTCGTTTTCGACGATCATTTCCTATCACCATCACGTGACTTTTAAGGAAAGGTAAACTCTCAGATATTTGACGAAAGTTTTTCCCCAATCACGGTCAGACTCAATGCATTTTAAGGAAACCGTTGCTGTACCTCCTCAAATCCTGCGATTTTAGCAAGCAGATATTTGCTTGTTTGTATTAGTCCCGTAATAATTTATTTTTAAAACAGCACTTTTTAGTGCTTTTCAGAAAATACTTAAATATAGGTAGTTATTGTTTCTTCATAAGTTATTTTTTAGCCGTTAAATTTTTTAGGAATGCTTATTATTATTATTATTATTACTTATGTTGTTGTTCGTTATGTTTTAATTCGAAAAGAATATATTTCCTGTGTTCAAAAACATCGAAAAAGAAAATTTAATCAATAAAATTTCAAAGATCCGGGATATCTTTTTTAAAAATTTATTTAAGAAGTATATTCTGTTTTCAATCAGATTAAAAATAAATATAATTGATCCCTCTCCCTTTTATAAACAGTAAAGTGTTAAAATCTTATCCATCTATTCAACGTGATAAAATCTCACACAATATGCACTTCACAGTTCGTTATTTGTGTGCAACAAATTAACCAGACCATATTCTAACCATTCATTGAGCAAAGAAAATTTCACTAATAAATGATTTAATCAAGCCATATTATAATTATTCATTGACCATGAGAAAAACAATAATAAATTAGCTTTCCTTAAAACTTTCAGCACCGATAAAATTACAATCTATCTTATAAAAATATAATCACGCGGCAGCTTTCATTACATCAGTCTAAAAGCACATTCATACAAGTCCCCAATATCCTGGTCGGTAGAGCAAGTGTCTCCCACCCCAAAGCCCGCGGGTTCAAATCACGCCGAGGAAAACGGAAAGTGAATTTTTCTTCCCTTGGTACAAGAGCTTCCAAACTGTTCAATAGATGGCGCCACCAGCCCTTTTTGAGGAAACTTTTGAGGAAATTTATATCGTCAAACAAGTCAAGAAAGTAATTTCATCAATTTGAAGAAATATTCGCTCGGAGCATATTCCAGGAAACCGTTTCGTCAAAAACAAAGAAAATTTCGTGAAATCTGAGTATTCATTTCTGAGTGTGTATATGTATGTACATTTGCAGTACTCTTTCAGTTGTTTTTATATAAGTAAATAAAACAAAATTCACAGGAAATTTTCTTGTTTTAATTCGCTAAATTGTAAGGAGTGCTCAAGAAATTAAATTTTGGGTGTACAGATAACCCACCTCACCACTTAAGGATTAAATTTTCTTCAAATTTTCTGAGGGAAAAAATGCAATCACGGCAAATATTTCGGTTGCTTTTTTATTACAGAGTACAAAAATGCAGAAGAAATAAAACAAATTTTTGAAAATGCCTTATAAATGTTCTAATAAAAGAGCATTAAGAAGTTTCAAGTTTCAAGGTTTATTCTATCACAGGTAAGAAATGTATGTTTATGTAATAGAAAATGGCATTTTCTTCGCTGTTATCTCTCTCTCTCTCAAGATAAATATTTCATTTACTCAAATTTACTGAAGAAAACAATTCAGTGAAAATAGTTTACTTGATTTTTACTACACAATAGTGAAATGCATAAGAAATAGAATAAACTATCAAAAGTACTTTATAAAACCATTTTGATAAGAGGACAGTTAGAAGAATGCCATCACTAGTGATAGGCGATTCTCGAAAATTTACCAATCGAAAAAAAATTGTCATCGTAAAAAACAGAATCGATGCAGTCATCGATTACTTTAGACTAGAGCATTGGTTCCCAACGGGGGGAGTACCGCCCCCAGGGGGCGCTGGAGCATTACAGGGGGGGCGGTGACGGGTCCAGATGAAAAATGGGGGGCGTTAAGACAGTCCAGGGAGGCGGCCGTGACATATCTACCTATTTAAGAAATTAATATAATAAAACTAGCTGACCCGCCTCCCCGGCGTTGCCCGGCCTCATGATAAAAATCTTAAATATGCCATTAAAAGAAAACCTATAAAAACAAACCTAGAACTGGGATTTGCTCTCATCTGTCGCAACTTGCAGAGAAGTATAACTTTCCATTCGGCAAATGGCGTGTAGCGCTTCCCCCTCCCCCCCGCTTGTGGTCAAGTGGTAAGCCATTTGGATCTCGGAAGCTTATGCTATGAACACGGTTTTTTTATTCTCGCAGCGACGAATAATTTGGTTTTGGTGTGTTTGATGAAATAAAAAGGAAATTTAACTTTCTAATTCAGTAACAAACACATTCATCAAAATATAATCACGATCACGAGTGCAAAATTTGCTATATTAAGCTGACTAAATGTTTAAAACAGAATTCCTTTTTTTATAACAAGTATTTTGAAAAATGTCGGAAATATAACGGCTCATGCCTGAATAGAAATTTTTAAACGAAACTGTGATTTGAACCTGCTCAAGAAATTCGTTTATTCTGAGTGAAAGCTATAGAAGAAATTATAGACATTATTTTTATACCTATCTATAAATATGTTGCAAAGTTAATCTATTTAAACTTAAACTGTGTCATATTTTGTATTTCAAAATGTCTGAATCTAAGAAGAAATGCCGGCAGTATGGTATTGAATATTTGAAATATGGATTTACGCATTCTCCCACAAACCAATTATTACCTATGTGTTTAATTTGCCAAAAAGTTTTTTCAAATGAAGCCATGAAGCCTCCTAGATTACAAGAGCATTTGAATAAAATGCATGCTGATAAAAAGGACAAAGATTTATCCTTTTTCCAAGGACTGGAAAAGAAATATTTAAAACAGCCAACTGCATCGAACCTCTTTGAGTTGTCTTCTAAACAAGAAAATGACGGACTACGAGCTTCATATAATATTGCATTGTTAATCGCAAAAGAGGGAAAACCACACACAATTGGTCAGGAATTAATCTTGCCAGCAGTCAAAGGGGTAATAACAACTGTTCTTCATCACAAGACACCGTCAGATATCATTAAAAAAATTCTTCTGAGTAATAATTCGGTACAAAGAAGAATAGATGAAATGGCCAAAGACGTTGAAATATCATTATGCAATTACTTAAAGACTTGCAAATTTTCCATTCTACTTGATGAATCAACACTACCAAATAACGAAGCATTACTCTTATTATATGTCCAATTCATAAAAGAAGAAACAATTTGCGAAGAGTTATTATTTACTAAAAATTTGGAAACTGATACAAAGGAAGAATCGATATTTAATACCATGAACATGTTTCTTCAAGAGAAAGAAATCCCTATTCATAATATTTTGTCAGCAGCTACTGATGGTGACCCAGCAATGACGGGGCGTCATAAGGGTTTCATAGCGCATTTCAAACGAGCAGTACCAAATGTATTCGCTGTACATTGTGTTATTCATCGTCAGCAATTGGTTGCAAAAAATCTGAATGAACGTCTGCATACGTCGCTTTATTACGTTATTACAGCAGTCAATAAGATTAGAAGCAATTCATTGCATGACAGATTATTTGGCCAACTTAGTAGTGAAAATGACGAGGATTACAATCGCTTGCTCCTGCAATCAGAAGTTCGTTCGCTTTAGAAAGGTATTTGTCTGAATAGTTTTTTCAATCTATTTGACTCAGTACTAGACTTCCTTGAAAACAGAGATTAAAAATTAGCCAAAACCTGATAACATCAAAAAATGACATTACTTATTTGACAGACCTGTTTAGAATTTTAAATGAAGTCAATTTACAATTGCAAGCTGATGAGTTGAATTTAATTCAAACAAAAAATGTCATAGCTGCTTTTGTGAGAAAACGTCATCTGTTCAAGCGACATCTAGGTAGGGGTGAATACAGCCATTTTCCCACATTATCAGCAGTCTCTGCAAAACAGGAAGATTTAGTTACTTACTGCCAACACTTGAACGTTCTTAATACTGATTTTACGGAGCGATTCCAGGATATTTTAAACATGAATATACCTAGTTGGGTTTTAGATCCTTTTGCAAATGCAGATACAGCAGACTCTTCAAATTTAGAAGAGGAACGCATAAAACTCACAACTAATAAAGAACTAAACGTAAAATTTCGAAGTGGATACCAAGATTTCTGGCTTCAAAAATCTATACCAGCTCTTTACCCTGAATTGTTGGTAAAGATACAAAAATTTTTGTTTGCTTTTCCGTCATCTTATTTGGCTGAGCGTGGGTTCAGTGCAGTATCTAATTTACTGGCTAAGAAAAGAAATAGACTGCACATCACCGAACGTGGCGATTTGCGATTGGTGTTAACAAAATTGGAACACGACATTAAAAAATTGTTAAAACTCAACCATCTCATTAATGTTTTTAATTTCTTATTGATTTTGTGTTTATCTCATTAATTTTTTTTAATTTCTTGTTGATTTTGTATTTATCCACATTATTATTTGTGAAGCATTTAATACGTTAAAGATGTGACAAATCTAAAAGGTGTTATCACATATAAAAACAAAGTTTTAAAAACATAAAAATTCAAATATTATACAACGAGCGCTTTCGATCAGAACTTGATCATCCTCAGGGCAGCTTTGTTTACGTTGGAGTACGAAAAGGAATTGCTGTACGTAAACAAAGCTGCCCTCAGGATGATCAAGCTCAGATTGAAAGCGCTCGCCGTATAATATTTGAAAGTTTTAAAACTTTGTTTTTATATGTAATAACATCTTTTAGATATTTGACATCTTTAACGTATTAAATGCACCTTTTTAGAAAGTTTTTTAAATTTTATTTTGTGTTTATTTTAAAAATTTTATTAAACAATTTTTTATTACATTTGATGGTCGTTTTAAATATAATTTCTATTTTGTGATTATTAATAAATAGATAGACAGATAAAATAGGTATAGATAATATGAAACAATATTTTAATTGGTATAATTAAATATTATGGAAGAGGGGGCCGTTGGAATATTTTTTCTTGTAAAGGGGGCGGTGGACTAGAAAAGGTTGGGAACCTATGCTTTAGAGAATCTACAATCGGGATGCTCTACAATCGATTATTAAAATCATTGATTTTACATACTTATAAGGCAGATTTTATTAAATATATGGTAACTGAAAACAGATGGGATTAAAAACCAACAAACCAAAGGGAGGCTATAATGGAGCCACAAGAGTGGAAATGTCATGTGATGGCGCCCCCTGGTTGAAAAAGTTGAAAAAACGCTAGTAGGTATGAAGCGATAAGGGGAGTTTAATCCTTTGCACTCGAGGACTCCGCTGCGGAGACATAATCTTTCTTTGCAAAATTTGTTTTTGGCACCAGTAATAAAGGAAAATAAAATGTACCTTATTTAATCAGAGCATTTTTGAAATTGTGTACTTGAACGGAACTTCTTTTAAAAAAGTGTTGCCAATCGAATAAAATTTGTGTAAAAGACGCCGAGCGCAAAGGGTTAAGTATCAAAAATTAGAATTTTTCGGCAATTTACACCAAAAAGGCCAAAGAAATAAGAATCAAAAGCACCCCCTAATGGCAAAGACATGAACTAAAAAAATGGTAAATGGGATCAATATTCTGTATTGATTTTTCTACGTCATTTGAGATCAGATCTATAATTTCCCCATTATTAGAAAACCTTCTACTGGAATACTTAAACGAACACCCGCGGAGAGCAAAGTGGGGGGGGGGGGGGAGAGTCAAGGAAAGTGCATAATATGAATAAGTCGTCAAAGGAGTTTCCAACGATATATCACATGAGGTGTGTCGGTTAAAATTAGAAAAGTGCCCCCGCGGAGAGGAAAAGTAGGGGCAGGGTGCACAGGAGATATATAAAATGAAATAGTGGTCACAGAGCTTTCCAATGATGTATCACAGGAGGGGTGTCGGCAAAAGATAGAAAAGCCCCTCCCTTCCAGGATTCCAACTATCATGCCTTCCGGAATACACCTTGCCCATCCCTCTGTTTTAAATTTTCATATATTATAAATTATTTATCGGAGGGCTCCGTAAAAAAATGCGATCTAAAATGTTAAAAACGCTACGATTTCAAAAAAGTTCGAAAAGTGCCTCCCCCGGGGCGCCAAACTAGGGAGGGGAGAAGAAAGGTTCGTAATATGAAAGAGTGGTCCGAATATATATCACATGACAGAATGATATATCACATGACGGGTCGAAAAAAAGTTTGAAATTTACCCCTCCCACGTGGGTTCACTCTTTCTTCCCAGAATCTATATATATATTATGCTAACGTACGTGGCACAGAAATCGCAACTATTTGTTATTGTCTAATGGCAACGCCCGAGAAACGCATTTCATTGGTTATTGTGAATAGTCCTTTGGCAGGATTTAGGGCGATCGGGTTTATTTACATTTCGCATTTCGCCGTAGAGGAAACAGCTCCATGATGTTTCCCTCTTTCGCTGCAACTATAGAGCTTCAAAATATCATTTGAAATGCCCGTAAAAGATCTCGGTGAATACTTGAAAGTGAAGAAGAAGCCGAATTAAAAACAGAAAATTGAAATAGATTGAATCGGGAATAAAGTTAAACACAGAGCATAAGCGATCGCTAAAATAGGCTTAATAACCGCAGAGTGCACGCGCTGCTTCTGAAATCCAAATTATTGGTTTAAACGTTCCGGGGGGCACAACTGTGGAACTTTGAGTAAAACGTGCAATTTCTGCAAAGCATTATATTGGAAATGCGAATTAATCAGCAGCAAGAAATTTAAAAATGTTGTCATGACGTCAAGTAATTTTGTTTACTTCCCTCTGTACGGATCTGCGATTCGAATTTCAGGTTCATTTAAGAATATTATTATGGGCCCACCAGAAGTAAGATACATTAAAACCTGCTTAGACGGAAACTACCAGTGATAAATTCCGTTTTATGCAGGTTATTTAAATTGAACAAAGCATAATAACATTTTTGGGGAGAGGGGGAAGCTGTAACTTTTTTTTTGTTGTTGTTTATTGTAGGATTCCATTAGAAACAGGCTTTACTCTATTAGAAAATAATTTTGCTGGATGGTACTTTTTAAAACATTCTATATAGTAATATTTGCTTACAATTTTATTATTTCTTTTCCAATTATTACAGTTTATGTTGTATTTGTAATTGCTTTTTATCTAAAGATTTTAAATAAAAAATTAAATTATTGAAAATATAATTAAATTTTAATTGAATTCATCTATTAATTTGGAATAAAAAGAGCATGAGACATATAAAAATGAAAAAACTTAACCTATGAATTTACACAACTTTGGAACTTCAGTTCCAAAGTTGTTACAAGTCAGTTACAAGAGTCGGGCCCTGGTAATTTGCAGTCTCCACTCCCACTCCCCTCTGTATGCACCTGCGATAAAAATTTCAGATTCATTTACGAGTATTATTAAGGCCCGGGAAACGCCGGGCGGGTCAGCTAGTATATCTGGAAATCACGCAGCCCCCACTTTAAAATTTTTATATTTAATATATAATATTTACTGGAGGGCCCCATCAAAAAGTCACATTTAACAATTTAAAACATTCATCCCCTCACCGATCCCTCTCCCGCCCCCTCCCGGAATTCAACTCCAGGAGGAGAAAGGTTCATAATTATATATATAATGACACAAAGTGTATAACGCTTCCGGTGTTGAACTCATCCGGATTCCACTTCGCTTTATCGTATTCCATTCGGCCATTTTTATTGAAAATTGTTTTTTTGAATTAAACTTCATAAAAGTTACATTTTTAGAAAGATTATTCAAAATAAATTAACATTTGAGAGATGACTTACATTTAATTATGTACATATTCTGAGATAACTTCAGTTGAAATTCGTTTGGCCCTTTCTCTCCATAAGTAAACATTCATTTGTATCGCATTCATTGTGAACTTTGAGCTTTGTTGGCGCCATCTGTCGTAGTTAAAATAAAAAAGAAGTTTCTTTAGAAATTCTTTGAACTCTGAAGACATTGGGAGAAAAAATGAATAGTATTTCTTATAAAATATAATTAGACTATCAGGGATACTTAATGCCGTGTAGAATATATATATATATCTGTACCTTGGAACAAAAAGGGCCAATGTCCATTTTTCTCAAATGGCAGGAAACCCAATTTAAGTTTGAGGAAGTTTAAGAATCTTGCTACGATTTCTGTACTATTATTTTTCAAAGTTGTACCTTTGACAATTCAGTAATGTTTTTCTCACTACAATCTAATGAATGTTAAATTGATTTGGTTTTTTTTTTTTTACATTTTAAATTGGCCATTTTTACATTAACAGTAAGTAACATTGGCCTCGAAAAAATATTTTGTTCTCAATGATCTAATATTGGGAGGATTTTGGCCCTTTTAACAATTACTTTATATGGCATCCTGAATTCATTCGTGCATTTAACTCAAATTTCTCAATTTTGGACATTGGCCCTTTTTGTTCCAAGGTACATCTATATATATATAACAATGGAAATAAAATTTTACATTTTTGTATTTTGTAGGGAAAATAAATTTGTAATTTAATAAAAGAATTTGAGAACAAAAAATCTGTTAATGCAATTAATAGTTACAACTTACTTAAGTGATAAAGGATCATTTTTAATGATCATAATTTATTATAGGTTTCTTTATGCATGTTTTTTAAAAAATGAGGATTTAATCTGAGTTAAACTTTTTAAAATATGAGTTATATAATTATTATTTTGGCGTCAGCTATCGGCAATTAATCCGTGAAGGACTCTTATTTAATTTTTTGTATTATTATTATTATTATGATTTATAAGAAATTGAAGGTTATTAATTTTTTTAAAGCAATGAACGAAGACGAAAGTTAATTGACAATATATTTTTAAATAGCATTATTAATTCTAATTTGCATGTTTTTTGTGAAGTACTTTAAATTTTGTGAGTGAAGTTCTTTCTTGCAAATTAAGTTTCAATTATAAATGGGCTGTTTTTATAACTTTTTATTCCCACCTTATTTTATTAGTTAGATAAGATAAAATTTATTACTTCATAATTCTTTTTATAATGCAATGCTATATCATTCTTTTGAAAATGCAAACACGTCATTCTGATGGGCTACCTTCTAGTATGAAAGAGTGGTCAAAGGAATTTCCGATGATATGTCACAGGAGAGGTTAGGTAAAAGTTTGAAAATTAATCCCTGCCTCCTCGGTCCACTCTCACGCCCACCGGAATTCACTCACCTTCCTCTTTGAAATTGTTATATTTAATAAATAATATTTATCTGAGGGCTCCGAGTATGGGGGCAGCTTGACAGAGCTAAAATAAGAGAAACATTGAAAATTCGGCGCAAAATGACACTAAATTCAACAGTAAACATTGAAACTAGGACTATACAGAGCTGAATACATAAACCACTATGCCTCCCAAACCATATCGTTTAATAACATAAAAGAGATTGTATAAGCAGATTGACTCCATCGAGAAATTATGACTTAAACCAGAAATGCGGTAAATTTGACTCTTAAAGCTTCATTTCTATCTTGCATTTCGGCAAATCTCATCTCGATGATTCTTCTGGAATCTCGACGCGTCCCGATGAGAAGCTTCTCGATGATTTCTCTCGCGCTTTTCAACATTTCATATATTGGCCGAGAATGAGAAATCAATTTTCTTCGCTTCTCGGTATTTAGTTCTCGATAATTTTCTTTGCACGCGTTGGCCGAGAACGAGAAATACATTTCTCATCTCGGCAGAGAAGAGATGTGAGAATATTTATCGAGAAGTACCAAAGGACGAGATAGAGAAAGAGACATGACAATGAGCTGTGAAATGAAGCCCTAATTTTCAAAGTTTCTCTTATTTTAGCCCTACCAAGATATCACACATACCCGGAGCCCTCCGATAAATATCATTTATTAAAATATAAAAATTTCAAAGAGGAATGTGGGTCGGGTGAGTTCGGGGGATGTGAGAGTGGACCCATGCGGGGTGCAATTAAAAAAAATTATCGAACCCTTCCTGTGTCATATAATCGAAAAGCCCTTTGACCATTCTTTCATATTATGAACCTTTCTTCCCCGAAATTGAATTTTTGGGGATGGGGAGGGGGCGAACAAATTTTTAAAACAGTAGAGATTTCTATAATAAATATAATTTTAGATGTGGATATTTTTTATGCAGTCTTCCTGTAAATATTATTTATTAAACATAAAATTTTTGAAAGTGGGGGCTGCGTGAAATCCGGGGCGAAAGAGTGGACCCACGGGGGGGAGGGAGGGGGAGCAATTTTCAAACTTTTTTTGGACCAGTCATGTTATATGTCACCGGTAAGCTCTCGGATGACTCTTTCATATTATGAGACTTTCATCCCCCCTCCCCAATTTTACCCCCACTGTGGATAGTAGTTTTCAAGTTTCTTTGCACTTTCATCATTTTAGATCGGATTTTTTTACGGAACCATCCTGTAAATATTATTTATAATGTATGAAATTTCAAAAAGTGGGGTAGTATTCTGGGGAGTGCGGTAGTTAGCCCCCTGGGGGGAGCACTTTCCTAACTTTTACCGACACTCCTCATGTGACATATCATTGAAAGCCCTGTGAACACTTATTCATACCCATTCCTCACTTTGCCACCGGGGCATTTTTGCAAATTTTGTTGACATCCCTCATGTTACATAATGTTGGAAAGGCCTGTGACCACTTATTCATGTTATGCACCTCCCTCCACTTTGCCCCCAAGGGGACATTTTTTTAAATTTAACTAAGACCCCTCATGTGACATATCGTTGAAAAGGTCCGTGACTGCTTATCGATGTTATGCACCTCCGGTGTCCGCCCCCCACTTTGCGCCCACAGGGGGCACTTTTCTAAATTTATCCAAGACCCCTCTTGTGAGATATCGTTGTAAATGTCTGTAACTACTTATTGATGTTATGCACCTCCGATGTCACCCCCCCCCTTTGCCCCCACGGGAGCACTTTTCTAAATTTAGCCGAAACCCCTCATGTGACATATTGTTGGAAATACCTGTGACCAATACCAATGCTATACACCTCCCACGGCCCTCCCCCTAACTTTGCCCCCACATGAAGCATTTTTATAAATTTAACCGTGACCTTTCATGTGACACATCGACATTTATATAAATTTAGCCGAGACCTTTCATGTGACATATCGTTGGATAGGCCTGTGACCACTTGTACATGTTATAAGTATCCGATGTCCTCCCCCCATTTCGACCCCGCGGGAGCACTTCTCTAAATTTACCCGAGACCCCTCATGTGGCATTGTCGAAAAGGCCTGTGACCACTTACTCACGTTATGCACCTCCCGCGGCACTCCCCCCACTTTGTCCCCACGGGGAGGGCATTTTTATAAATTCAGATTGAGACACCTCATGTGACATATGGTTGGAAAAACCTAAAGTCCTGTGACGACTCTTTCATATTATTATGCTGCTGTGCTCCTCCCCTCACTTTGACCACTCCCCCCAGGGATCCGGTCCGAGGTTCGTTCGATTCGAGATTATTTTTTTACGAGAATTTGTAGTGCGTGCACACCACGTCTGCTATACGGTGCCTTATATAGCGGAGAGTCAGTTCGAGATTTCATATTACAAGATTACGTATAAATTAGAGACCCCAATTAAAGGAAGGGCCCTCTAGCGGGCGAAGCCACTTAGTCCTTATTAACGCCGACTCATTCCAGTTCACCTGCAGACGATTCTTGATAAATGCATGACGTATAAAAGCAATTGGCAAACTGGAGTCATCGAGAAAAATTTTAAACAATCGCAAAACATCGAGATGTCCATACAATCGAAAAAATCGATAAAAACATCTCGTTATCGCCCATCACTAGTCATCACTTCTACAGAAAAAAAGTGGCTCAAAAGAAATATATTGTAATTTGTCCTAGAATATTGTTATTAGTAAGATTAATTTAAGCTTAGAAATATATTTTTTTTAACCTGTTTTTAGGATTTAAAACTTTGTATTCTTCTACACTTGTCTCATTACATCTGGACGGGATACCCCATCCAGATTACTCTTCTCATTTCTCTTTTATATTGACATTGTTTCTTTCTCACCTTTGATGTTTTAGTCTACACTTTTGGCGCAGCATGTCCCTTAAGGGATTTTGCGCCATAAAACCTCATACAACCAACCAATCTTAGAAAGTTTTATTTAACCATAGGTAATTAATCTATCGATAATTAAGAAAAGTGTATTTTTTTCGGTGTTATCTCTATCACAGTGATGTTAAATGTTGCATTTCTTGAAATTTACTGAGATAAAAATTGAAATATTTCGGGTGTTTTTTAGTACAGAATATAGCACTGCAAAAGAAGTAATGCAAACTATTGAAAAATAAATATTTTGATAAAATAGCATTAAGAAAAATATTAGTATTTCTATGTAAAATAAAATGGTCCTTATAAAACATTGCCATTTGTGTGAAAATATTGCAAGTTTCAAGGTTAATATGACAGATGAGAAATGTATCCCTACATAATGCCAAATTGCATTTTCTTCGCTGTTATTTTTTTTCTCTGTGTCTTTCTCTCTCCCTCTTATGATAAATATCTCAATTACCTAAATTAGCGGAAGTGAAAATATTTTATTTATACTACCGAATACTGAAATGTAGAAGAAGTAGAATAGGAGAAACTGAATAAACTAATGAAAGTACTTTATAAAGACTTTTTGATATGAGAATATTAAGAAGAATATCACCATTTCAACGAAAAACGAACAAAAATAATATTGTAATATGTCCCAAAATATTATAAGTAGTAAGATTCATTTAATCTTCATAAATTTATTTAATCATATGTAAAGAATGGATCGATACTTAAGAAAATTTATTTTCTTGCAGTTATCCTTTTCACTCATTGAAGAAATGCAATGTTTAACATATAGCATTTTTTCATATTTACTGAGGGAGAAAATTAAACCACTGCAAATATTTCGCTTGGTTTGTTATTCTACAATATAGGACTGCAGAAGAAATGATGCAAACTATTGAAAATGCTTTATAAATATTCTGATAAAATAACATTAAGAAGAATATTACTATTTCTATGCAAAATAAAATAATCCGTATAAAATATTATCATGCGTATGAAAATATTTCAAGGTTCAAGGTTTATATGACAGACAGATAAGAAATACATAATAGCAAATTGCATTTTCTTCGCTGTTATTTTTTTTCTCTGTTTTTCTCTCTCCCTTTTATGATAAATATCTGAATTATCCAAATTTACTGACATGAAAATACTTTATTTATTTATATTACAGAATACTGACGTGCAGAAGAAATTCAATAAAAGTAAAAGAATAAACTATTGAAAGTACTTTATAAAGCCATTTTGATATAAGAATATTAAGAAGAATGTCACCATTTCAATGAAAAAAAAAATGGCTCAAAGAAATATTGTAATTTGTCCTAAAAATATTGTAAGTCGTAAGATTCATTTAATCCTACATAAGTTTATTTAATCATATGTAAATCATATAGGAACATCATTTGTTCGAAAAGAAATGGCTCAAAAAATATTGTAAATAACATTAAGAAGAATATTACTATTTCTATGCAAAATAAAATAGTCCGTAATAAATACTGTCATGTGTATGAAAATATTTCTAGGTTAGAGGTTTATATAACTGACAGATAAGAAATACATAATAGCAAATTGCATTTTCTTCGCTGTTATTTTTTTTTCTCTCTGTTTTTCACTCTCCCTTTTATGATAAATATCTCAATTACTCAAATTTACTGACGTGCAAATACTTTATTTATATTACAGAATACTGACGTGCAAAAGAAATTCAATAAAAGAAATAGAATGAACTATTGAAAGTACTTTATAAAGCCACTTTTATATAACAATATTAAGAAGAATGTCACCATTTCAACGAAAAAAAAAATGGCTCAAAAGAAATATTATAATTCGTCCTAAAATATTCTAAGTAGTAAGATTCATTTAATCCTACATAAGTTTATTTAATCATATATAAAGAATGCATCGATACTTAAGATAATTTTATTTTCTTTCCTGTTATCCTTTTCATTCTTTTGTTAAATATTGCATTTCTTCATATTTACTGAGGGGAAAAAATTGAATCTCTGCAAATATTTCGCTTCGTTTATTATTACATAATATAGGAATGCAGAAGAAATAATGCAAACTATTGAAAATGCTTTATAAATATTCTGATAAAATATCATTAAGAAGAATATTACTATTTCTATGGAAAATAAAAGGGTCCGTATAAAATATGTCATGTGTATGAAAATATTTCAAGATTCAAAGTTTATATGACATACTGGTAATACATAATAGCAAATTGCATTTTCTTCGCTGTTATATTTTTCTCTCTCCCTCTTATGATAAATATCTCAATTACCCAAATTTACTGACGTGAAAATACTTTATTTGCTTATACTACAGAATACTAAAATGCAGAAGACATCCAATAAAAGAAATAGAATAAACTATTGAAAGTACTTTATAAAGCCATTTTGATATGAGAATATTAAGAAGAATGTCACCATTTCAACGAAAAACGCTCGAAAGTAGCATTGTAATATGTCCCAAAATAGTATAAATAGTAAGATTAGTTAATCTTACATAAGTGTATTTAATCATATGTAAAAAATGGATCGATACTTAAGGAAATTTTATTTTCTTTTGCTGTTATCCTTTTCACTCTTATGTTAAATATTGCATTTCTTCATATTTACTCAGGGAAAAAATTTAATCACTGCAAATATTTCGCTTGATTTATAATTCCATAATATAGCAATGTAGCAGAAATAATGCAAAAGATTGAAAATGCTTTATAAATATTCTGATAAAATAATATTAAGAAGAATATTATTATTTCTATGTAAAATAAAATGATCCATATAAAACATTGTCATGTGTATGAAAATATTTTAAGGTTCAAGGTTTATATGACAGACAGGTAAGAAATACATAATATAGTAAATTGCATTTTCTTCAGTTTTATTTTTTTCTGTCCCTCTTATGATAAATATCTCATTTACCCAAATTTGCTGAAGTGAAAATTATTTATTTATACTGCAGAATACTGAAATGCAGAAGAAGTTCAATAAAAGGAATAGAATAAACTATTGAAAGTACTTTATAAAGCCATTTTGATAAAATAACATTAAGAAGAATGTCATCATTTGTACGAAAAGAAATGGCTCTAAAAATATTGTAATTTGTTCCAAAATATCCTTATTTGTAAGATTCATTTAATCTTGGAAAGGTTTATTTAATCATAGGTAAGTCAGTGCTGTCAATACTTAATAGCAAATTGTATTTTCATAGCTGTTTATCCGCTTTACTTTTATGTTAAATATTGCATTTCTTCAAGTTTACTGGGGAAAAAATTCCTAGAAGTACTTCGCTTGCTTCTGAGTTAAAAGGAATGGAGAAGAAATACGCTAACTTTTGAAATTTCTTTTTGATGTCATTTTAGTAAAAGAATGTTCAGAAAAATGTTATGCTGCTTAAATGTTATTAGTTTCTACTTGCAAAAATAAAATCTTAGAAAGGAATATTGTAGTATCTGTGAAAATATTATAAGTATCAAAGCTCATTTAGTCTCGTCGACAACATCATTTGCAAATCTAGTGATTGAATTCCGCTCACCCCCCCCCCCCCCCACCCCAGTAATTTTGAAGAAATACACTATTTAACATAAGAGTGATTTCAATATTTAATATTATTGATAATATGCTCCTTGGAATGTACTGTCTTGTAAAGAAAAGACCTCCCCTCCTCTCCCCACAACAATTCTTCGTGGTACAATATTAACTAATTTTGAAACAAAAAAATCAACGCGAATTCAAACGGCTGTTTTCCAGTAAACGTCTTGCTTATAAATGTGTGAAAAACTCATGTAAATGACCATATTCCAAATCTGGGTTCGAGGCTGAAAAAAGTCACGTGGTACTGGTAATTTCCTCAAAGAACTTCCAACTGATAAGAAGGGAAGCTACTACTGCTTTTCCCATCAACTGTTTCACTTGATGGCGCGTGGGATTTATATTGCATCTAGGGAGCTTTCCCTTCTTTACACTAGAAGTTTTTGCCTTGAGCACGTGATCATGACGTAGATGGAATATCCTCCATTAACATTGCTTCGTTTATTTTACTTTTTCAGCTCCAGTTGGCGTATTTTAGGGAGAGTGCTTTGGCACGAGAGTATTTTTTGCCACAACCACATTAAATTTAATCAACGTTGTTGCCGTTCGAGTATCTTTATAAATAAATGAATTTTGGAATACGCACATGGCGCATGCTGAGATTAGAGATTTTGTTCAGACTATTGCAAGCCACATTCCAGAACTTGGCAATACTTGCCTGGAGAAGCTTTATTAAACAAGTGAGGCAAACCAACGAAAATTTAGAGATAATGGCATGCTCGTCGAGTTTTTGTGCCAAATCTTCTAGACTAATCAAATTTTATTGTTGGTATGCCCCTACTATCTTAAATATAAAGGTACACTAGTTGCTCATCTCTAACGATTTCGTCCAAAATCCTCAGACCATTCAAATTGTAATGTTCATGCGTTTCTATTTTTTTTTTATTTTATAAAGACACTCAAGCTGTTTATCGCTCACAGTTTCCATCAAAATCGAGAAATACACAAGATACGATGTATCCTTTCCCTCCCTTTATACTTAACCAATGAACCCCAAAACTAATCAGGGAAGCGCCTTATCAGAATGAACCTTTAAAAAAATTAAAGCGAATCGAATATTTCTATCAAGAGTTATCGCGTTACGTACATACCTACATACGTGCTTACGTACATACATACATACATACGTGCTTACGTACATACATACATGCATACGTGCTTACGTACATACATACATACGTGCGTACATACATACGTACGTACATGCAGAACTTGCGGGCACATTAGCTTTGATAGCCTTTGAGCTAAAAAAGACAAATTTTCTTTAACTAGAAAATATTACCACGAACGAAAATATACAACAACCTCATCCGAGTTACCCATGATTCCGGAAAGAGTTCATTATCTATAAGGTCTTTAGAAAACAACCTGTTTTCGAGATTTAAAGAAAAATTTATGAAGACAAAATTTCATTTGCTGCCACTGATTTTAGGAAACGTTCTAAGTAGTTTTTGTTGTGTATTATTTGGTTATCTGGCACCGGAAAATAGGTTTTTAAGATTCTATCCATTCTCAAATAAACATTTTCCTGTTAAAAAACACGTTTTACAGACAAGCATTATAAATTGACAGCATTAACATTAAAATTAATATTATTTTGTTACTCTTGCATGTATACGAAAATGTTTAATTGTGAATTATTAGCAATTAAAAACCGATATTCCAGTTTCAGAAAACTAATTAATACACTATAAAAACAATTTGGAAACGTTACCGAAAATCAATGGCAACAGAAGAATTTTTTGTTTTATAAATTCTTTTTGAAATCTCGACTAATAGATTGGTTTCTGAGGTTGCTAAAGATAAAGAACGGTTTTCGGAATTATGAGTAATTGGAAAGAGATTGTTGTATTTCTTCGTTCGTGATTATATTACATTTTCGTAGATTACGAGATGTTTGTCATTTTCACTTTCTTCTATCTTCAATAGAAGAAAGTATTATAATCGAAATTTTTTTTACTTCCAGTTTTCGACGAATTTACATGTTTTAGAGGTCAGAGATCCCAAAAAACATGTTTATATGAAGTGTCTGTCTGTCCGTGTGTCCGTCGCCATTGTCCTATCAAAAAGTGTATAGAGTTATGCATAGAATTGAGTCAATTTTTTTTAAGTTTTTGGCTATGGCAAGCAGGTTCTCCCTTAATTTGGAAAAAAATCCACCGGAAGGGAACGCTGTAATAGCGAATTTTATGTCATTCTGAATATAGTACTATCGAAAAGTTTATGAAGCTATGCGTAGAATTGAGACAAATTTTTTTTTTTGTATGTTTTTGGCCATAGCAGGAAAATCCTCCCCGAATTTGGAAATACTCCGCCAAAGGGGACTCTAATAGCGATTTTTGTATAATTGGTCTTGATTTTTCGTAGTTGTATTGTACACCGGTGGCTCGTGAAGCGACTTGAACTTCCCATCCTGATAAGCCGACTATTCGCGAAGAGCTGATATGCAACAGAATAATGGAAAACTATTGATTTTAATAAATTTCATGATCGGGATTAACTCGTTTTTAATCCGATTAATTGACTGAAGCAGAAATTTAAGAAGAAAGTCAAAGTTGATACAGTATTGAATTAATAGAAATGAAATATTGACATTTGTAACAACATTTTGAAATATTAAAATGTATGAGATGGAAGAAAGTTTTGGGATTAGCACATCCAACTAGTTTACAGAGTATGCTCAAATTCTGCATGAAATAATCTTTTTACATATAGAGACCTCTATCAAAATATTCTAGCCCATCTCCAACCTTTTTTTGCCTTTTTCCCGAAGGAGAGATACTATTCGATATATAAAACAATATTTTATTCAACCAGTAGCAAAAGTAATGAAATTTATTAGCCCCCGATGTCCTATTTCTTTCGAGCGTCGTCGTAAAGTGTTGTCTCTACACTGTTAAAACTTTGCAGCATTCTGGCAGGTCATTCGACCGTTTTTTGAAAAAACGGTTTCATAACCATAATTTAACTATATTCTGACCATAAAATGGCCAATAATATGGTCTGAATAGTGTTAAATTACGGTTGTGTAACCGTTTTCGGAAAAAACGGTCAAATGACCTGCCAGAATGCTGCAAATTTTTAACAGTGTAGAAAATAACGCTCCGTTGCAAAAGCCAGCCGTAAAACGAAGCCGATGTATCATTGAACGGTTAAATACTGATAATCTCAACTACAGTTTTTTTTTTTTTTTTTTTTTTTTTTCATCGAACATTTTCAATTTTTACACCTTTGTATAGGGGGGGGGGGGGGGGGAGTACTTTTAACTGCAATTTGTTTGAAAACTGCATCTCAATTTATTTTTGAGATATTATTTATTTTTGTACTCATTTCTATACTGTTGGCAACAAAAGTATTCCATTTCTGTAGAAAGTAAAAGGAAAATAGTAGATTACTATGTCTTTTTGTTGCCATTTTCTCATAACAACTGAAAATAAAATTGTAATTAAAATACGTGTATGATGTAGTTGAAGGACTGGTTTATTATGAAATAGGTTTAAATTAGAAGTGATCGTACTTGTAAATTCAAAAACATTGCGAACAATAATCTAGGGCATCGTTTCCTGTAAAAGTCTACCAGGCAATAATTCCGGACATATTTTCATGGAAAAAACTTATTTTTTCGAAAGAAGAGGACAATAGATGGAAATATTAGTGATCCCCCCCCCCCCCCTCCATACTCAGCAAAACACTTTAGCTGTTACCAGTACCAAGATCGCAAGATCAGAGATGAAGTCTGCGTAATTTAATATGCCAAGAATACATCTGTGTTAGGCCAATACGCCAATCACAAAATATCCGTTAAACTAGGAGCGATGTTAAAATTTGAACAAGATAAACGCTAAGTACAGAAACCATATTTGGCTATTATTAAAAAAGTGAAATAAAAAGGCAAACCTATCATTGCTTACAGAAGTCTAACGGCGAGGATAATTAATGACAAATATCTATTTTCATGCAGATGTGAAAATGAAATTTATCGGTCTTTTAATGACTACCGATTTCAAAAGTAATTGTATCAAAATGGTGCACTGTTAAAAATTTTGCAGCATTCTGGCAGGTCATTCGACCGTTTTTTTAAAAAACGGTTTCATAACCATAATTTAACTACATTTTGACCATAAAATGACCAATAATATAATCAGAATAGTGTTAAAATTACGGTTGTGTAACCGTTTTCGGAAAAAACGGTCAAATGACCTGCCAGAATGCTGCAAATTTTTAACAGTGTGGTGTTAGTCCAACTTAGAACATAGGCTATATTTATGTCAGTGCTACTACCCCAAAGGGGGTGCAGGAGCAAAAAAACGTTCTAAAAATGCGATTTTTGCGTTACTGAAGGACCTAGAAATATGAAATTTGAAATATTAGCTACTTATTAGATATAAATGATGTCTAAGAACAGTTCTTAAAAAATTCGAAATTTAAAACGGGTGAAAATGCACAAAAAGCGTTCTAAAAAACGTTCTAAATGGTGGTTTCTACACAATCTCAGGAAATACCAAACCGATTTAAAAAATAATGGTTTCAAAATGATAGTGACAACCCTTGCTCCAAGATAGGCTATATTTTATGTCGGTACCACTACCCCAAAGGGGGTGCAGGAGCAAAAAACGTTCTAAAAATGCGATTTTTGCGTTACTGAAGGGCCTAGAAATATGGAATTTGAAATATTACATACTTATTAGATATAAAGGATTTCTAAGAACAGTTCTTAAGCAATTTGAAATTTAAAACGGGTGAAAATGCACAAAAAGCGTTCTAAAAAACGTTCTAAGTGGTGGTTTCTACACAATCTCAGGAAATACCAAACCGATTTAAAAAATAATGGTGTCAAAATGATGATGACAACGCTTGACAAAAATAGGCTATATTTTACCTCGGTGCCACTACCCCAGAGGGGTGCAGGAGAAAAAAACTCTCAAAAAAATGCGATTTTTGCGTTACTGAAGGGCCTAGAAATATGGAATTTGAAATATTAGCGACTTATTAGATATAAAGGATTTCTAAGAACAGTTCTTAAGCAATTCGAAATTTAAAACGGGTGAAAATGCTCGAAAACCGTTCTAAAAACCCTTTTAAATGGCGGTTTCTACACAATCTCAGGAAATACCAAACCGATTTAAAAAATAATGGCGTCAAAATGATGGTGACAAGCCTTGCTCCAACGTAGGCTATGTTTTATGTCAGTACCACTACCCCAAAAGGGTGCAGGAGAAAAAACATTCTAATTTGCGGTTTTTGCGTTACGGAAGGGCCTAAAATCGTGAAATTTGGATTGGTAGTTAGTTATAAGATATCAGTGATCTCTAAGGACATTTCCTAAAAAAATCGAAATTTAAAAGGTGGTCAAAATGCGCAAAAAAGCGTTATAAAAAACGTTCTAAATTGCGATTTCTATGCATTCTCAGCAAGTACTAAATCGATTTCAAATATAATCGTGTAAAAATGATGGTGACAGCTCTTGCTCCAAGATAGGCTATGTTTTATATCTGTTTCCACTACCCCAGATGAGGTGCAGGAGCAAAAATAAACGTTCTAAAAATGCGATTTTTGAATTATGGAAGAACCTAGACTCATGAAATTTTCCATGGCATATATTTATTAGCTATAAATGATCTCTAAGATCATTTCTTTAAAAATTTGAAATTTAAAAGGAGTGAAAATGCACGAAAAGCGTTCTAAAAACGTTCTAAATGCCGATTTTTCAGCAATATCTCCTGAAAAATCAAACTGGTTTCAAAAGTAATGGTAGGAAATTGATGCTGACAGCCTCTGCTCTAACATAGACGACCCATTACATACCATTTCAAGTGGTCCAGCACTGGTTGCTCGACCATTTCTAAAAAATCTCAAATTTTTTGTACAACAACCCTAACATGATGGAAGTTCAAAATGACTATTATTTTAATTTTATTAATTTTTGTTTGTGCATGGCGGCCATCTTTGTTTCATCGTCTGCAGCAATTTTCTCACAAGAAGGGTTTACGGAATTGTAAATAATTCATCGATTATTTATCCAATTCAACTGCGGATTAAAGCAATTTGTACAGAATACATTGGGCTAAAAATCTGGTAATGGAGTAGTTTCCGAAACTAAATGCTTATGGGTAAAATTTAAGCATAAAGTTTCAGTTTTTTTCTAAAATTTGTCCGTTTACAAGAGGAAATTTTTCTAGCAAGGAATACTGTCAGCATGACATAATTTTTTTTACAAATAGGCCGAAAGTACTTGTATTCACACGCCGAGTTCCAGATCTGGGACTTGCTTTCTCTTCTCTAAAAAAAATGCCAAATTTTTCAAATATGACAAAAATCGCACTTTTCAGGCTTTGATATCTCTGGTGGGGCACGAGATAAAAATCTGATTTTTTTTTTTTAAATAAGAGTATTGTATGGTAGTGTTATGCACAAGTAATTTCAGGATGGAGATTTGACTACAAGCTGAGATATGGCAATGGCAACATGTCAAAACAATACTGCCAAACTATTGTTTTGTTGTCGTCACAGCTAAGTATTTATCTCAGAGTGTCATTTAAATTTATGTTTTTGATTATCTTTAAATAATAGTAACAGAAAATAAAGCCCTTTGCAAAGCTTAGCAATTAATTAAAAAAATAATTATGCCTAAGGCCATACATTTTGTATGGTTTCAGTAATTTTTGTTGTAAGTAATTTTAGTAACTAAAAGAAACCTCAGCACTTTTACATAAAGAAAAAAAATATTTTTATACAAGACCTGAGACAAAAACAACATAGGGAAAAAGAAAAGCTGTTAATGTTGTCATACTTGTTGAGACATGATCAAACGTGTCAAAACACATTCTTGCTTATTGGTTCAAACACAACAATTTTGATCTTTCTCAAAATTTTATTTGTAGGAACCAAGTCTTGTCATCTCTTGATAACCTGATTGAAGAGCTTGGCCCTGCTGGCTCATAGAAATATACTTTGAAATCACTATACTATGTGCAAGTCTCAATTTATTAATAATTCCTAGCTTACTTCTTATGAAAAAATGTGATTTTTCTGCAGTATAAATTTTGAAAAGGCTTTGAGTATCTTTACTTTCTGAAAATTACTTGAAGCTGATGCATGGTAACATCGCATAATGTTTCATTTACAGGAACATACTTATGGTAGGAACAAGTTTCAGGGACTGGCAAGCAACATTAAAATTGTGTTTTTTAAACCAACAGCATGAATGTGTTTTGACACGTTTGATCATGTCTCAACAAGTATGCCAACATTAACAGCTTTTCTCTTTCCCTATTCTGTTTTTGTCTCAGGTCTTGTATATATATATATGTAAAAATGCTGAGGTTTCTTTTAGTTATTAAAATTACAACAAAAATTACTGAAACCATATAAAATGTAGGCCTTAGGCATAATTATTTTTTAAATTAATTGCAAAAGGCTTTATTTTCTGTTACTATTATTTAAAGATAATCTAAAAAATAAATTTAAATGATACTCTGAAATAAATACTTAGCTGTGACTACAACAAAACACTAGTTTGGCAGTATTGTTTTCACATGTTGCCTTTGCCATATCTCAGCTTGTAGTCAAATCTCCATCCTGAAATTTCTTGTGCATAACACTACCATACAAGACTCTTATAAAAAAAAATTTCAGATTTTTATCTCGTACCCCACCAGAGATATCAAAGCCTGAAAAGTGCGATTTTTGTCATTTTTGAAAAATTTAGGATTTTTTTTAGCAAAGAGAAAGCAAATCTCAGATCTGGAACTCGGCGTGTGAGTACAAGTACTTTCGGCCTATTTGTAAAAAAAAAATTATGTCATGCTGACAATATTCCTTGCTAGAAAAATTTCCTCTTGTAAACGGACAAATTTTGGAAAAAAACTGAAACTTTACGCTTAAATTTTACCAATAAGCTGTTAGTTTCGAAAACTACTCCATTACCAGATTTTTAGCCCAATGTATTCTGTACAAATTGCTTTAATCCGCACTTGAATTGGATAAATAAACGATGAATTATTTACGATTCCGTAAACCCTTCTTGTGAGAAAATTGCTGCAGACGATGAAATAAAGATGGCCGCCAGGCACAAACAAAAATAAATAAAATTAAAATAATAGTCATTTTGAACTTCCATCATGTTAGAGTTGTTGCACAAAAAATGTCAGATTTTTTAAAAAGGGTCGAGCAACGAATATCCGATTTTCTGGACCACTTGAAATGGATTGACCCAGACGCTATTTCATGTCGGTTCTCACTATCACCTAGAGGTTGCAGGAGCAAAAAAAAAGTTCTAAATTTCGATTTTTGTGATCGGTAGGAGCTAGCAACTTGAAATTAGCCAAAGTACATATTTATTAGATATAAATTATCTTTAAGAACAGTTTCGAAAAAATTGGAAATTTAAGAAGGGTGAAAATGCGCAAAAAGCGTTCTAAATTGCGATTTCTACTCAATCTTAGGAAATACCAAAGCTATTTCAAAAGTAATGGCAACAAATCAATGGTGACAGTCCCTGCTGCAACATAAGCTATATTTTATGTTGCTGTCACTACCATCTGGGTATTGCAAGAGCAAAACAGGTTCTAATTTGCGTTTTTTGCACAACTGAGGGGTCTAACACTTTGAAATATGTCATGGTATTTACTTAGAAGATGCAACTGTTTTCTAATAACAGTAGAAAGAAAATTTAAAATTTAAAAAGATTAAGTGAGCGAAAAGCGTTTTAAATAACAATTTTTATACAATCTTATCAAATACCAAACCGATTTAAATAATGGTGACAAATTGTTGGCGATAGAACCTGCTCAAACATAAGCTATATTTTATGTCTTTGCCACTACCACCAGAGGGTTGCAGGAGCAAAAAACTTTCCAAACTGCGAATTCTGTGATACCGAAAAGGCTAGAAACTTTAAATATGGCATGGTAGTTACTTATAAAATATAAATGCCCTCGAAAGACTGTCGAAAATAAATTCGAATTAAAAAGGGGTGAAGCGAAGAGGAGGTGCAAAAAGCATTCTAAAAAAGTTCTAAATTACGATTTCTATGCAATTTCAGGGAATATAAACAGATTATAAAAGTAATATTTGCGAATCAATGGCAACAGTTTCTGATCCTACACAGGCTATATTTTATGCCGATGATCCTACCACCTGGGGTTCACAGAAACAGCAAACGTTCTAAAAAAGGCCTTTAATAGCTTTGTAAATTACGTTTCTGTAGAATATTATGAAATAACAAACCGACTTAAAAATTAATGTTGGCAAATTAGTGGTGACAGTTCCTATTTCAACATAGCACTTTATGTTGAGAGAGGTGGTAGGACTTGGAATTTGACATGATGGTTAATTTTAAGATGTAAGAAGATGGTTTCTAAAATATTCAAAACTTGAAATGAATACTGAAATGAGCGTGTTAATTGAGCATAAAGGTTTAAAATATTTCCTAAATTATCATTTATTTAGTTTTATTTCTTTTTATTAATTTAAGTCTGATTTCTGCCTAATGCAGTGTAATAATAAAGTTTAGTCAAACTGTATTTTAAATAGTAATTTTTGAATTATTCCTAAAAGTATAAATTCTTTTAATAAAATTTACACATATAAATATCACTTGACATATTTCAAATATTACGCGAGCAACGCCGCGGGGTTTGCTAGTTAATAATAAAGAGAAATCCTTTTTGAATGATAACTTATAGCAGGAGAAAAGGAAAATAAATTTAGAAACATTTTGATTTTGAATGAAATTATTGATTTACATTGATTTAATATGAAATTATTTTTTACATATTGATTTGCATTTAAATTACATTGATTTTGAATGAAAATATAACACAAATACAGGGTGGTCATAAAAAACTTTCCAGATATATGAACCCCTAGCGGCCTAACCGCTCAACCAATCGAGAAGAAATTTTAGATATACTTATTTGAAGGTGTGTGCTCGAAATCGTGATGATTTAAAACAAGAGAGTCCTCACAGTTACGGTTACAGTGAAAATCTTTCGAAATTTTCGAATAGCAACATCCATTTTTTTTTCATGCTGGAAGTCACAGCACATTAAAAAGCCATAAATGGCGTTGGAATGATACACGTACGATGATAATTGCCGGCGTAAACAGTTACAAAAAAATACCATTACGAGGAACAAAGAAGTGGTTACAAGACATGTTTTTCAGCGGCCGATTTTTTTTTTCACTTGTGAAGTGAGTAATGTTGTAAGATTTGTTTCAAAATCTGTTTTTGAGTTGTGTTTGTGTACACATAGTGAAAATGAAAATGTAATCATTTGTTTTAGTGTGCTGAATATTACATTGCACAGGTACTGATTAAGATTGAGTGCCACGATATTACACCGACAATTTTAGTCATACGTGTATCGTTCTACTGCCATTTATGTTTTTTCAATATGCTGATGAATTTGCGCAGAAAAAAGGATATTGCCATTCGAAATTTTCGAAAATATTTCACTGTAACCGTAACCATGAGAGCTCTATTCTTTTAAATCATCACGATCTCGAGCGCATACCTTCAAGTAACTAAATCTGTAATTTCCTTTCGATTGGTTGAGCCGTTAGGTCGCTAGGGGTACATGTATCGGGGAAGTTTTTTTATGACCAACCTGTATATATGTAGTGCATAACGTGCTACTTTGAAAAAATATAAATGAATGATTTCTGATAAAACATGGAGCTATTATAAACTATATTTAACTTTAAGTATCCATATTAATGTTACAAACAAATGAAGGCAAATTAATCATTAGATAGACGATATATTTTTTATTTTTTATTTATTTATTTTTGTCAAGTTTACAAAATCGCTTTTTGCTGGGTTTGTATATTATTCCGTAATTATTTTGCATACTTTTCTGTAAATGTTGTTTAAGGCTGTTCTTAACTGCTTTGCTCACAAGCGTAAAACGTTTTGACACATTTACAAATTTATTATTTAACGGAAAGATATAAAATTGGAAAGCCTGACTCTGGAAGCGATTTGGAATTGAACTGTTTTTTTCCATTTTTTGATCGATTCATTACCTATTGAGTTATAGGCGAATTCGATCACGTGACAAACCCGTTTTTCGCCCGCTCTTGAGTGCTCTTTCTCCCTTCGCGCGGAAATTCGGTTCAAAACGCCCACTTTGACTCTATTTTCTGAAAGATCTATTGCGTTTGCAAAAGAATTGGAAAAACAGCTCTATTACATAGTTTCTGAACAACAACACCAGCTAATGTCATACATTTTCGAACAAAAATAATTTAAAACTTATGTCAGAAAGTTGCTCTTTTGGATTTGAGAACACCCTTAAGACTAGATCGCAAATGTGGAATTCTTCAGCGGATGCAAATGACGCCATTTTATATAAAATAAAAGCGTACATTTTAAGTCTTAAAACTGAAATAAGTTTTGTAGAAGTGCATCATTTTCATTCCAGGAGCTTTGAAATTCTTCACAGTTGGATATGCTTCACTTTTGAAAATAACGCAATTGAAATCACATACTGGTAAAACGCAAAGTTTTGCAAGAATTTGGAGTGTCTTTATAGAAGAGCAGTGATATTAAAGTGAGGTTAAAATGGTATATTTGAGAGTTAGACTAACCAATATAAAATGCATTTTTTATTGTAACTAATTTTGTAGGCTTATTATAAATTAATGAAACAGTTCCTGCTTAAAGATTTTCATTCGTCTAAATTCAACAGGTTCCACCTTGTAATAATAATAATAATATATGTATGTGGTGATTTTACCAGCTTTTGAAGTGATCTGGCCGGTTTTTTAAAAGGTTGACCCGATTTTCGATGATTGAAGACATGGTTTGCAGTCGAGTATTGGATTGCAGCGAATGGTGGCATAATGAAATGGAATTCGCAGAAGGTTTTTCCACAGAAAAGGCACCTATTTAGAAAAGAAAGCGTGTTTATTCTGTATATTTCATGTGAGGAAAACACCTTCCACAACATTCATATTCTGAAGACACTACAGGGGCGTTAATAAATCGATGTACTAATTACATATAGAGAGTACTTTTAATACTTTTAAATTATTCCAGGAATTCTGTTTAAAGCATTTTTCCGGACGACTAGATGTACTGTTCAATATACAAAGTGATTTTATCAAATATTTATATCCAGGCATTAGCAAAAGAAAATGAAATTTATTATTATACTTTCCACGAGATGATTTTTTCCCCTCCAAACATGAAATTTTATTTCATGCAATACTGTATTATTTTTATTCTATTCTATATTAAAAGATTGTTTCAATGTTGCTAAGCACGAAAATGAGCGGAATGGTTATCTATCCTTTCCACTGAACTTTATACAGCAAAATAGACAAAGCTTTCTTTTTTTTTTTTCAAGAGTAATATTTCGTTTTCTTGATACTCAATTTAAAAATAAAACTGGAATAAAACTTTAGAGGATTCTGACAATAAATATGACATCTAATCCCTGTATTACTGGGAAATTCTAAGAGACTTGCTTCTTAATTTCATTTCAAAAGCCCCACAAGTTCTTCTTTAGAGAAAGAGGTTTTATTTCAGAATTTTCTGACAGATCAGTTTACCTGTTTAATACAATAAAATTACTTTGAAGTTTGGCTCATCAAGTGTCTCTCTTAAGTGTTTGATTTCAGATATTTCAATTTAGAGTGCAGCAACTTAGGAAAAGCAATGAAATTTATTGTTATATTTTCCACGTGATAGTTTCATCAAATATAAAATTTTATTTCATTAAATACCGCATCATTTTTTGTCTATTCTTTATTTAAAGATTGTTTCGACGTGTTTTCTAACTACATGAAAGAGTGGAATGGTTATCCATACTTTCCGCTGAGCTTTATACAGCAAAATGAACAAAAAAAAATGTTTTTTCTTTAAGAAAAATATTTCATTTTTTTAATACTCAATTTAAAAATAAAACTGGAATAAAACTTTAGAGGATTCTGACAATAAATATGATATCTAATCCCTATAATACTGGGAAATTCCAAGAGGCTTACTTCTTAATTCCATTTCAAAAGCTCCCCAATCTCTTCTTTACAGAAAGAGGTTTTATTTGAGAATTTTCTGACAGACCAGATTACTTCTTTAATACAATGAAATTACGTTGAAGTTTGGCTAATCAAGTGTTACTTAAGAGTCTGAATTTAAGACATTTCAATTTAGAGTGCAGGCACTAGGAAAAGTAACGAAAATTGTTATTATGTTTTCCACGTAATGATTTATTTTTTTGTCTCCAAACATGAAATTTTATTTCATCAAATACTGTATTATTTTTATTCTATTCTATATTAAAAGATTGTTTCAATGTTGCAAAGGGCGTGAATGAGCGGAATGGTTTTTGCTATCCACTAAGCTTTATACAGAAAAATACACAAAGATTTTTCTTCTCGAAAGTAATATTTCATTTTCTTAATGCTCAATTTTGAAAATAAAACTCGAATAAAACTTTAGAGGATTCTGACAATAAATATGATATCCAATCCCTATATTATTGGGAAATTCTAAGCGGCTTACTTCTTAATTTCATTTCAAAAGCTCCCCAATCTCTTCTCTACAGAAATAGGTTTTATTTCAGAATTTTCTGACAGATCAGATTACTTGTGTAATACAATGAAATTACGTTGAAGTTTGGCTCGTCAAGTGTCACTTAAATGTTTGATTTAAGATATTTCAATTTAAAGTGCAGGAAATAGGAAAAATAATGAAATTTATTGTTATATTTTCCACGAGATGATACTCTTTTCATCAAACATGAAATTTTATTTCATTAAATACTGCATCATTTTTATTCTATTCTATATTAAAAAAATGTTTCAACGTGTTTGCTAACCACGTGAAAGAGCGGAATTGTTCTCCGTACTTTTCGCTAAGCTTTATACAGCAAAATAAACAAACCTTTTTCTTTTCTTTAAGAAAAGTATTTCATTTTCTTGATACTCAGTTTAAAAATAAAATTCGAAAGGACCTTTAAAAGATTCTAAAAATTAATTTGATATTCAATCCCTATATTACTGGGAAATTCTAAAAAGTTACTTCTTAATTTCATTTCAAAAGCTCCCCAAAGATTTATAAGCTCTTCTTTACAGAAAAAAGATTTTATTTCGGAATTTTCCGGCAGATCTAATTACCTGTTTAATACAATGAAATTACGTTGAAGTTTGGCTCATCAAGTGTCACTTAAATGTTTGATTTAAGATATTTCAATTTAAAGTGCAGGAAATAGGAAAAATAATGAAATTTATTGTTATATTTTCCACGAGATGATACTTTTTTCATCAAACATGAAATTTTATTTCATTAAATACTGCATCATTTTTATTCTATTCTATATTAAAAAAAATGTTTCAACGTGTTTGCTAACCACGTGAAAGAGCGGAATTGTCCTCCGTACTTTTCGCTAAGCTTTATACAGCAAAATAAACAAACCTTTTTCTTTTCTTTAAGAAAAGTATTTCATTTTCTTGATACTCAGTTTAAAAATAAAATTCGAAAGGACCTTTAAAAGATTCTAAAAATTAATTTGATATTCAATCCCTATATTACTGGGAAATTCTAAGAAGCTACTTCTTAATTTCATTTCAAAAGCTCCCCAAAGATTTATAAGCTCTTCTTTACAGAAAAAAGATTTTATTTCGGTATTTTCCGGCAGATCTAATTACCTGTTTAATACAATGAAATTACGTTGAAGATTGGCTCATCAAGTGTCACTTAAATGTTTGATTTAAGATATTTCAATTTAAAGTGCAGGAAATAGGAAAAATAATGAAATTTATTGTTATATTTTCCACGAGATGATACTTTTTTCATCAAACATGAAATTTTATTTCATTAAATACTGCATCATTTTTATTCTATTCTATATTAAAAAAATGTTTCAACGTGTTTGCTAACCACGTGAAAGAGCGGAATTGTCCTCCGTACTTTTCGCCAAGCTTTATACAGCAAAATAAACAAACCTTTTTCTTTTCTTTAAGAAAAGTATTTCATTTTCTTGATACTCAGTTTAAAAATAAAATTCGAAAGGACCTTTAAAAGATTCTAAAAATTAATTTGATATTCAATCCCTATATTACTGGGAAATTCTAAGAAGCTACTTCTTAATTTCATTTCAAAAGCTCCCCAAAGATTTATAAGCTCTTCTTTACAGAAAAAGATTTTATTTCGGAATTTTCCGGCAGATCTAATTACCTGTTTAATACAATGAAATTACGTTGAAGTTTGGCTCATCAAGTGTTACTTAAGTGTCTGAATTTCAGACATTTCAATTTAGAGTGAAGGCACTAGCAAAAGTAAAATTTATTGTTATATTTTCCACGAGATGATAATTTTTTAATCAAACATGAAATTTTATTTCTGTAAATGCTGCTTCATGTTTAGTCTATTCTAAGGAGTGTTTCCTAGAAATCCGTACAAACTTTTCTTGATTGGAAAGCTGTGAAAAAAACGAGACAAAGAACACAAATGGGCACTGTACTTAAAAAAAAAAAAAAAAAAAAAAAAAAAAAAAAAAAAAAAACGGACTAAAAAACGAAGATTCTGTTGGCAATCTAAACGCAAGTACTATTTCCGTATTTCTACAAAAAATTTTCCCCATAAATTACAGAAAAATTTCCTTTTTTAATCAGCAAAACGGAATTTTTTCTGTAATTTATGGGGAAAATTTTCCGTAAAAATACGGAAATAGTACTGGCGTCTAGATTGCCAGTAGAATCCCCGTTTTTTAGCCCCCTTTTTTTTTTACAGTGTAAGGAATAAACCGTTTTCACGGACAATATCGATTTTACCTTTGGTGGCTAGATGTTGTACAAAAATTAAGGCCGTAATTTTTAGACAGTACTTGATTCGATTGATCAATTTCTGGATGTTATCTGCTTTCCAGCCTTTAGCATACAATTTGGACTTAAGTTACGATCAGAACCGCTCAACTGGTCGAATTTTGGGAATGTTAGCCGGGTTGTTGGACTTCTATATGAAAATCATGTTTTGTTGGCAGAAGTCGCTGAGAACGATTTTTTAATAATGACTGCTAGCCAAGTCTGGCCAGAAGTCGTAATCACAGCCGTTGTAATTGCTACGGATGTAAAGGATGACATGAAGGTGAATGCATTTGTTCTAATGTCATTGTCCATTGACAGCGAACCCAGACTTTCGGATGAACGAACGACTCAAGCCTTTCGGACCCATCCCAATCCGAAAGAGGATCTTGTCTTCGAATCAGGGCTTAATTTGCACCGGAGCCTACCGGAGCCAGGCTCCGGTACTTCTCTAATTTTAGTTAATATTTAAATATTGTTCAGAATTCACCGGAGCTCATACATATAGGACTTCGGAGCCCAGTGCATTAACGCTTCCGAAATACCGAAGCCTAAATTATCCTTTCCTTTCTCTTCCATATCCAAGATTTTTGCATTGTTTTCTACCAAAACACATATATGTGACGCAATGTGTCTCACACGTAGGAGATGGAGATGAAACGGGATCAATTTATATATCAGTCTTCGGTCTTCGGCGGACTCTAGTTCAATCTGTCTTAAATTCAAAATTTTATGTATTCGTATTCATGTATAGGGAAAAAAAAGAACTTTTCCTCCTTTCTAATGTTATTTTGATTAGATTGAAGGGGAAACAAAAATCATGTTTTTCTAGTCTAATGATATTTACAGAGTTATGTTTCATTCTTCAGCATAAAAATATTAATTTCAGTAAATTTTATTTTTTCATAAAAATGAATATCTGCGAACTATCCATTTTTTATTTAATTTTTTTAAACACTATTTCCGAATTATAATCCTTACCATATTTAATCGCATAATTTTGCAATTAATTAACATTAAAATTAGGCAAAGATTACTATTCGGAAGAAGTAATAACTAAAAAATAAAATAGTTGACAGCTAAAATATATACTGATAGATATATTTAAAATTTTTATTTTGTTAAAGAATAAAAAAATGCTTTAAATTTTGCAAGTAGTGTATGAAATATAAATATGCAGATTGTAGTGACGGGGGGGGGGGGGGGTACAGTTGTTAATACCGGTGCCGCAGAATATTAGGGTTCCGGTACTTTTTATGTTAGAAGTTAAGCCCTGCTTCGAATTTCGCTATAGTAACAAGTTTGATGATATGTTGTGTCGTGAAGACATCCGATGTGTAGTAGCCACCAGTATCATTAAAAGTGGAGTGAGTAAGCGTGAAATATGACTCTTCGTCCAAGATGAATGTTCGATCAGAGAATTTTCTGAACAAGCTACCACACTTCGTTTACGTGGCAACCATTTGCTTTTCTGTTCGTTTTGTTATGATCCTTTTCTTGTGATATTTGATGTTAAGCTCCTTGGTGATTGTTTTATGTGGGTGGTCGGGTGAAACACTCAATTTAACAGTGGTGGGAGGAATTAATACATGGTCGTTTTTGCCAAACAGTCGTTTCAACTGCTGTAACTTTGGCTTGGTGAGATTTTGGGGCCTCCTACCCGATTATGGTTGTCATTTGGCCGGAACTCCTTGCTAGTAACGTTGTAGAACATTGTATACGGTTCATTTGGGGATATTTTTGTCAAAAAATGGTTCATGATGAACTTGTTTCCATGAGGTATATTGCCTTCGTAAAACTTGTACACATGCGCACGCAGATACTCCTTTTTGGACTTCATTTTCAGAAAACACACATTTCATAATGAACTCTCGGCTAACGGGCGTGCCCTTAGGTACGATAACGCAACACTGCACGCGCAGGTTTCACCTGATTCGTATTCCTTTGCTATTTTGCATAATTGCAAAGTTTGTGCGGATTTCTAGGAATTTCTATTCCTTATAATAAAAGGTTGTTTCAATGTCTTTTTTAACGCCATACAGGTCGCAAAAAGTGTTGCCAAACCTGATCTATTTTTTTTATTTCGAAATTTCGAGTTCACACGAGAAAATTTTTAATACTAATTTTCATTTATTTTATTCACAAAGTATCTATTATACCAACCAAAAATAACTATTCAAGCATTCTGGAGAGAATTAGAATTTCTTAACAATAGGACAGATAATAATAAACAGATAAATGTGTCAAGCTGTCTGTATAGTGTTAATCATGCGAAAGATCGGGATGGTTATGTGTTTTTTCCACTGAGCTTTATACAGCAAAATACACAACAGTTTATTTATTTATTTGTTTATTGCAAGAATGATATTTTATTTTATTAGTACTCAATTTAAAAATAAAATTCGCAAAAAACTTTAAAGGATTCTCAAGATTAATGCGATATCCAATCCCTATATTACTGAGAAATTCTAAGAAGCTAGTTCTTAATTTCATTTCAAAAGCTCCCCAAAGATTTATAAGCTCTTCTTTACAGAAAAAGATTTTATTTCAGAATTTTCTGGCAGATCCGATTACCTGTTTAATGCAATGAAATTAGGGTGAAGTTTTGCTCATTTTCTTTGATCAAATTCTACGTTGTATTACTTTATATATATATTTTTTTCGTAATTCTATTAAAATAGTTTACATAAAAAAGGAAGAAAGAAATACCTTTTTATAGAAGGAGAGTGATGTTAAATTAGTAGTGCATATTTTAAATGCAATTATATTATGATCTAACCATACCTATTTTTTATTTCTTTCTTCCCTTGCATCTCTTCTTTCTTTACATCTTTTCTTTTTTCTTTCATTTTTACTTTCTTTTCTTCTTTCCTTTTTTTATTTCTTCTTCTTTTTCTTTCTTTCTTTCTTTCTTTCTTTTTTTTTTTTTTTTTTTTTTTTTTGTAGATTCATTTGTCTTTTCCTTTAACGGTAACGGTAAGAAACCTTCTTTTTTTCAAGTGATTGCTTTTTTCTTTTTTCCTCTTTTATTTGTTTCTTTTTTTTTATCAGTGAAAAGATATTTTGTTTATTAACCATATAATTGAAATGTTTTTCCTTGTTTATATATATATATGTATATGTGTGTGTGTGTGTATGTGTGACACAGAGTTCTATTAAAATGTGTCTTACCTGAAAAAAAGGAAGAAAGTAAAAAAAAAATATTTTTTTTTTTTTTTTTTTTTTTTTAGCTAAGCATACTTATTTTTTCTTTCTTTCTTCCCTTCCGTCTCTTCTATCTTTCTTTCTGTATGTATTTTCTTTTTTCTTTCCGTTTTGTTGTCCTTTCTTATTTCCTTTCTTTATTTTTTCTTCTTTCTTTTCTTTCTTTTTTTTTTTTTGTAGATTCATTTGTCTTTCCCTTTTATGGTAAAGGTATGCAACTTTTTTTTTTTTTCAAGTGATTGCCTTTTTTCTTTTTTCCTGTTTTCTGACTTTCTCTTTTTTTAATCAGTGAAAAGATATTTTGTTTATTAACCATGTAATTGAAATGTTTTTCCATGTTTATATGTATATATATATATATATGTCACAAAATTCTATTAAAATAGACTTTCTGAAAAAAAGTAAAAAAATAGAGTGAGTAAAAGTAAAGAAAGAGAGTGATTTTAAATTACCAGTGAATATTTTAATTGTATTCATACTATGAGCTAAGCATAGTTATTCTTTCTTTCATTATTAATAGTATTTTTTTTGTGTGTATGTGTGGAATTATTTGTTTTTACCTTTTACAGTAAGGGTGTAATTTTTTTTTCAAGTTATTGTTTTTTTCTCCTTTTCTTTCTTTTTTCATTTTCTTTCTTTCATTTTCTTTTCTTTTTTTTCTTTTTGTTTTTGTCAATAAGATATTTTGTTTCTTAATTATGTGAGTGAAATATCTTGCTATGTTTTGCAATTTACTCTATATTAAACTTTTCTGAGACATCGAAAATTAATTATTATTTTAGAATAACAGTTTAATGAATTTTTTCAATAATAATGCACAAAATTTATTTCATTTTGAAGTAGTATGAGGAATGTATTCATGTTTACACAAACGCTATACATACGTAATAAAGTAATATATATATTTAGGGTTTCGTACTTAAAAAGTAAAAACGGAACCATTATAAGATCACTCCTGTGCCTGTCACAGCCATTTTACTCGTAAACTATGGAACGTGGAAAGTTCAAATTGGGGGAAGAAATAAAGACTATTGACCCACATATATACTGATTATTAAACATTTACAAATATTTTTAGAAAAAAATGTAGAGGGGCTAATTAAGTGACTTGAAACGAAAAATCTTTTCTTTGTATATCGTGTAGGGTATCGTGTGAGAGCTTTCATAATGCTGAACTCAAAAATGCTTTTCTTTTAATTTTAGGTATTATAATTTAGGAGATATCGCCGAAAATGTAGTGCAAACATATCCCCCCCCCCCCTCATCTATTTCCGAATCTACTGCAACAAAAATTATGAAAAAATCAGAGTTAGTAGACGTTATTTTAAACCGTACAGGAAAATTATAACGATTACCGTAGGTCGCATAGTTTTTGTGAAAATCGCATTTTTCCGTTACACACAAATTTCGATTTGTGGGCATTCGGCAATGGTGTTGAGGAGCGCTGTAGGTACCTATCGTTCCAGAAGTATTAAAGCATTGTTGATAAGAATTTTTGAAAAAAGTCGTCGGTAATTAACCGAGTTCTTAACCCATATAGATACGGACGGTTTGAACATACATAATGACAGGGGCGGTGTACTCTATGTACCATAGTGTTTGAAAGCCTAGATAACAACTTTTAATGATGCATTTGTGTAATATAATGCCCAGTAGCAGTATAAAAACAATAAACGTCAAATTGTTATAAACAGACTAATTTAATTAGAATGAATCACATAAATACTATGGGATTCGTGACTAGTTTGCATTGAGTAGATCTCTAAATACGCTACCCGTGTCTTTAAAAGTTAATTAAAAACCTATCTGGAAAAATGCGGCAAGGACCAAGGCGGCGTTGCTACTTTGCGACCTCCTTTCGAAACGCGCTTAGCAAAATACCAAGTTTAAACTTTGAACAAGGGTTTTGTTTTAGCTGTACTGCAAAAAGGAATGATTATTACGACGCTGAATTTAGTTTTATGAAATATCAAATGAAGTTTAAATATGCAATACTTTTATTGTTAGTGCCGTATTGAGTTCATCATAAACAGATTAGGATAATATTTAAATAACACTCATACAGAATAGCAATATTTTATATTATTTAGCCTTCATATATCTTTGCACTTTTACGGCATTCCATTTATACTTTTCTAATAATGTACTGCTACCAAACTCATACGTTCTACAGTTTTTTACAAAGTCTTATGCTCCTTTTAGTAACGACTTTTTTAATAATACAGTTACTAATTCATATATTTATTGTACGGAACCCTCTGAGCGTGAGTAATACTCATACTTGACCGTTTATTTTTTATATAAATTCTTCAATTTGCTTTTCAACTTTAGAAGTGATGAAATTTCATTCGTGAAAGAATTCTAGAGATTAATAAGAAATTCAACCCGAATATTATAAGTCTATTCAAAGCTGCGTCTGCCTCATTTTACTTCCCCGTAAGGCATAGTGACGTCACGGCGACGTCGTTGTGAAGTCACCCTGTGATTTTGAGACCGTCGATGTGGCGTCACGTGACGTGGATGTGACGTCATAGTGACTAAAATGCGAGGTCGTTATGGCCGTTTTAGAGGTCGTTTGTGACGTCACATTGTGACCACTCTGTGAAGTCACGGTGTGACAAATTTGTGAAAAGTGTGTCATTTGTGACTATTTTGGCATTAACTTTGTGACGAACCTGTGACGAAAGTGACAATGCTTTGAAGTCACACTGTGACCAATTTGTGAAATATGTGTCATTTGTGACGAACTTGTCATAAACTCTGTGATGATTTCAAATGAAAATCAAATTTCAAATTAATTGCTTTAAAGGCGCAAAGGCGAGCTAGTGAAAAAGATTCCATGCTGGAACTGGAACCCGGGCCATCAGTATAGCGCACTGACATTCTATCGACTAAACCACATGGAACGATACCCAGCCTGGAAAATTTCTCACTATTGCATGTTGGAAAGGCTACAAACGCAGCACAAGATGGAATATTTATCGTGAGCCACCGACATGGGGCAAACACGAAACTTAATTAAATCCAGCATCGATTGAAATTATATTAATAATTGGAAATTTTTCCAGAGAGAAACAGTCGCCTTGCATACAGTATTTCAAATGAAAATCAAATTTCAAATTAAAATTGCCTTTTAAGCCATTAATTTGAAATTTGATTTTCATTTGAAATACTGTATGCAAGGCGAATGTTTCTCTCTGGAAAAATTTCCAATTATTAAAATAGTTTCAATCGATGCTGGATTTAATTAAGTTTCGTGTTTACCCCATGTCGGTGGCTCACGATAAATATTCCATCTTGTGCTGCGTTTGTAGCCTTGCCAACATGTAATAGGGAGAAATTTTCCAGGCCGGGTATCGTTCCATGTGGTTTAGTCGGTATGTCAGTGCGCTATACTGATGACATGGGATCGAGTCCCGGCGTGGATATTTTTCACTATGTTGGCCTTTGTGCCTTTTAAGCAATTTATTTGAAATTTTATTTTCATTTGAAATATTGTATGCAAGGCGAATGTTTCTCTCTGGAAATTTTTCCAAGTATTAATACTGTGATGATTCTTGTCATGAACACTACGATAATTTTAAAGTAAAGTTTTGTTTGAAATATAAAATCTTATCTTTTTACCGTACTTTTTAGCAAGATATCGCTATTTTGGAGTCCTATTCTTCTAAAATATTTTTAATTTTCCATTTAAAAAACAATGCTTATCGACTGACATCTTTTTTTAATAAGTTCTAAGCTTGATCTTGAATTCAAGCTTAATATTAAGGATGTGTAAGCTTTTTAATGTGATGTGATTTGTCATTGCTTTATTAAATACGAACATGGTGTCTTACGGACATTAATACAACTGTCATTTATAGAACGACAGGATAAGCCCTATTTATTTAATTTTTTTATTCCCGTATATATTGTATTTTGTGAATATGACCTAATTAGATTTGGTATGTTTTATAGGAAAAGACTGATCTGGGAAATAGAAACAACAAGTAAGATATATCATGCGTTAAGAATAGATTATAAAACACTTTCCAACTCTTCCTAAATGTTTTAACAAGACATCGGGGGAAATAACGTAAATAAGATAACTAAGTAAACATGAAAACGCGTAAAACATTTGAAAAACTGATTTACGCAGTTACCATCCACAGCCAAATATGCTTTCTAATTCTTTTAAACAGTCCTGTATTTGATCTGTAGATTGATATATATATACTATATAATGGGAAAATTTAGTTTATCAAGGAAACGCATAACAGGTTGAAATTCTCTTTCAGCAATTTATACTAATATATGGAAACATACTTAAATAATTTTGTACAACCCCGTAGTTTACCTAGAACCTTTATTACACGCCACTATTTAGTTAAAATTTAATTCAAACGAAAACACTCTTAAAACTGCTGAAATCACATTTCCAGAAATTATAATTTATAGACGGCAACGTATCCAATTCTTTGCGTGACCCTGTATATCATTTTATCTATATACTACAAGCATTTCTTAGTAAATTAAATACAGTGCAGCGTAAAAATGCATAACTTATTTAAAAACCACCTTTAAGCAATACCCAGTAACCCTTACGAATACTTTTGTGTAGTCCTGTATATGAATTATAGCATATATATATACACCATATGCTATGCATAAATGTAGTGAATCATAATTAAAAATGCATTTCCAGCAATCATCGCTCATGAACAGTACTTCGGATAAAATATAGTATCTGAAATATTTTGTGTGTCCCTGTAAATGCTATATACACTTCGTATTATACATGAAATAATTCCTAGTATGCAAACCTCAACGACGTATATCAATTTCATTACATATCAAATAGATTAACATAAATAAAGTACGCCGCAAACAATTCCCTCCACCCCTATATCATTATGTATTGGAATTCCTTTTTTAGCCCTGTAAATGAAAAATAACTATTCTTTTGCATCGCATATTCTACGGAATGCACATTTTAGTGCGCTTCATAAATGCATATCAATTTTATTCTGTTTGAAAGCGTGTAAAATCATTAAAAATCATTTGAAACGATTTTTTCCCACAGGCCGTAATGTAATGGAATACAATTGACTGTCCCTGTAAATGAACTAAACAAGCTACAAACTTCATTACAAATAGGGACCTTGCTATGGTAAACGTCAATAACATCCAAAAATTTCAGGTCAATCCGAGTATATTTACGCGAGTTAGAGCGCGGACAGACGGCCAGACAAACCGAAGTCATAAACACTTTTCAACTTTATCGGGCATGAAAAACACTTTATTTCAATGCTTAAATATTATATTTTATTTTTTAATGCCAATAAAATAAATGTATCGAAAACGTAAAAAATGAGTTTACAATCAAAGAAAATTTAATAACTGATTCTGAATGTCTACAATTAAATGTTTGATTAAAATGACAAACAGCAAAAAAAGGCTTAAATACAATTAAAAAAATAATTATAACAATTTGAAAAACACTAAATAATTAGTGTTTATAATTGTACTATTAAACAACAACAAACTATAATAGATGAATTAAATGCATTTAACAATTTCTCAAAAATCTTTCCATCGCCATATTGCTTCTGAAAAGAATCCCAGCTCAGTCTCATTGTATATAACATACAACTATTTAACTTATGTTAATAATCTATCAAACAGGAACAAAAAATTTAAATTAAATAAGACATACCTTTTAAGTTCCATAAATATTTTAATAATATCCGTATTTTATCCTAAATTTTCAGGCATATTTCTGTTAGCTTAAAAAATTAACTTCCCGCGTCAGTAGTTCTCTGGTCCTTATTTTATTCTGCGGTTTAATCGAGCGCAGATGATATTGCAAGCAGGTGCTCCTATTGTATTATTATATATATATATATATATATATATATATATATTTTTTTTTTTTTTTTTTTTTTTTTGTACACAACAGAGAGTTTAAATGCGCAATAATTTTATCTTATTTAAGAGTATCTGTAATGAAAATTTTCTATTTGAATGAAACACCTGCCCTTTTTCTTTCTTTTTTTTAAAGTAAAGTTTGTTTTACACGTACTAAATAAATGCGTATCTTCTTAATAAATGAAAAAAGAGTATACAGGATAAAAAAATTTTCTTTGTCAATCTGTCATTTTTTTCATATTCACTTTCTGTAGAATAAAATAATTTGTAAAATAACTTTTTTTAAAGTCATATCTCTAAAACACGAATTTGAAATACGATTAATACGAATAATTATAAATATCGTATTTGAAATACGAATAATTATATCATGGGTTTTGTATAAAATTTGTATACATATTTTTTCGGAAAATACTAATTTTATTTAAAAAGTCTGAAAGAAGTAGAATTTTTTAAAAAATAGTTATTTAAAATAGTTTAACACTAACAGAAAAAAATATGACTTGAATGCAAATTCTAAACCAAGAAATGCATATATGACTAAACACTGAGTATTCTTTCTACGTGCTCATTAAAAGATACAGACTAAACTGTAATAGAAAATTTTAGTTTGAAACCACAGAAGGGTTTCGGATACCACTGGTCGACAAAAAAATAAATAAATAAATAAATAATAAATAAATAAATAAATAAAATAAAATAAAACAACTTTCTCCCTGCAAACTAAATATATAAAGTGTACAGATTTAATATTCCTAATTCTAAATATGTTATCCAAATTGCTCCAATACGTACCATTTTTCCGAGAAACACTTTTATAATAACAGCAATCAGTGAAGGATTAAATTGCAATGGTAGATAAAATTGAAATCATAAAAAAGTATACTTTCACTGTCTTAAATAACAAATTGATAAAATATAGCATGAAAATCTAGTTTGTTAATAATTTTACCGTGCATTTTCCTTTTTCTGCCCCCCCCCCCCCCCCATTTTTCGTGTAAGAATTTACTATTTCCTATCCACTAATATATTTTCATTCCTTATGTCGCTGTAACTCGGGCATGTAATATTTCTGTTCATTTTCAAAGATTTTTGATGTTCATATTTTTGTCACACTGTGACTTACAATATGGTGATTTTTTTTCGTAGCATATGTGACGTGACGTACGTTACTTGCAGTGTCATAACAGTGACGTCACAATTTTTTTTAATTGCCAGAAAATATAATTTTACATAAATAACATGTTTTGAATATATTTTGTAATTTTTTTAAAGTTTTCTAAGAAGTTCACATCTCAGTCACAATGTGACATCACTGAGTGGTGGCATTTTGGTCACAGATGTGACGTGACCACAGTGACTCACAGTGACGTCACAACGACGTCACCGTGACCATGCATGCTATGAGGGTCAAAAGCACCTGAGACATTTATTACATCTTATTTAAGAATGCAGAAGATAATTTCAGAGTTTTCTTGCAGATCAGATAACAGGTTCCATACAATGGAATTGCGCCTGTCTCTCTTTTATTATACCTAATAAAATTCTACGTTGCTTTATTATTACAAGTGGAACCTGTCGAATCTCGACGAAAGAAAATGTGTTAAAAGGAACTGTTACATTGATTCGTAATAAACCTACACTATGAATAGTAGTATAGCCGAATTCTGTATCTGTAAATGAACGATAAAGCTGTGCACTCTTTATTTTACAGAAAACATGTATTAGTGCACATCAATAAAGCACACCAATTCAATTGAGTTTGAAATAGTCTAAAATCATTAAAATGCACACCGAATGAGTTTTTCCAGTAGACCATAATGTAATGGTGCATTTTGTGTTTCCCTGTAAATGAACTATAATAACCATGTACAGTAGAACCTCTTTTATCCAAAACTCTCGGTTAATCAAAATCCATTTTTTAAACCCCCCCCCCTTTTTTTTAAGTATCACATTCCTTGTGTGCAAAATCCATTTTCAAAGCTTTTTTTTAACTTTCCTTGTATGTCAGCGGTCCATTCTGAACTGCGAGTACATATAAATATTTTCAATCCCCTTTCTTTGAGTTCATCTGAATTTAATTTAAGCTCCCGTAAGCTTTGGAGTGGAACGAAGAAAACGAACAAATTAGTAGTTATGAAGCTTTTGAATATTTTCCAAAAGGTTTGGCATGGCTGGAGCAGCAGAAAGACTGTGATACTCGTGAACTAATAATATTAAAAAACTTCGTGATAGAGTTTCAAAGCAAAGGCAATCGGAAATGCGACAAACAAAACATTATTTAAAACCCTTGTGAAATATTTAAAAGGTACTTGATTTCAAAATTAAAATTAAGGTAATTTATTCTTATTTCTATTTTGTTATTGCTTTATTTTTATTAAGCACATATTTCCATAACAAGACATAGCGCATATATTTCTCCTTAATCTTAAAATTGAAGCATTCTCGATTATCCAAAAATTTCGATTTTCCGAAAGATGGTCGGTCTCAATTACTTCGGATAATCGAGGTTCTACTTTATATAGTAACGAACAATGTAAACGTACTACAACGAACTATATAAAATCAAAATACTTGATTAAAGAAATTATCCAAGATACTTACAAGATCACTAGAACACTGACCCAATGAGTTCTTTTTACACTGACCCAATGAATTTCGAATTATTTTGGTATTTCGGATGTTGTTGTCATGGAAATTTTTGAATTATATATATAGATGTATAGTATGTTACACTATTTTGTGACATTGACGAGCAACTTTAAGTAATAACCATAACTTTCTCTCCCAAGTTTCATTAGAAAAATGCCACAAAAACTATCACAACATTCCGTAATTCGAGAATTCTGATCAGCAACATTTATACTAATTTATATTATATTTCAGGCGACATTATTAGAATAGCACGTTTGCAATCGTCATTAACTACTTTGGCACAGGCTCAAAAAGCATGGTGTTCCCACATAAGTAATGAGTAGCGTTATCCGTTCGGAAAACATCTTTAATAAATCAGTAGATTATTATACAGAGTGAAAAAAATTCACCCAACGCTCAGGAATATTACGGCATTTTACAACGTAAGCTTAGTAGTTATCACAAAATTATATTTAAACGATGTTAAATAAGATCTTCTCTATTATTCTGAGGGTATCACTTTCTAGCGAGAGTCGTGGGTTTTGGAAACAACTGCAGGCGCACAAAATATGCGATTTTGACTCATGTATTTTTAATAAATAGCTGTTAGTGGAGTGGTTTATACGGCAATGCAGATATGTTGACTAACCCAATGACATCTCGTGCAAGACTGAACTATATTTTAAAGCGTAAAAGAAAAATGGAGCGAATCTGCTTTCCCCCCATTAACGCACGAATCTGGCTTTTAGAAAAGGTAAAAAAAAAAAAGGTAAAAAATGAAATTTACAGAACATGTATTTTTTTTAGAATTCATATCGGCATTTAAGATTGAAATAAAAAATAAAAAGACCTTGTGAAAAAAAAAAAATAGATTTTGAAAGAGAAATAAAATATTAATATACGCATTTTAAATAGAAATGAATCCTTCTATATATAAAAAAAAGTTTTGATTTGGAAATGAACCAACGAAAATCTGCGTAGATATTCCGCGTAGAACTCATCCAATTTAAATGCTTAAGCCAAGCCCTCCTTATCGAAATAACAGGCCTCGCAATCGCTAAGTTTCCTTTGTCCGCTGTACACGTGGTTAGAAACCACATGGTTTCCCGTGACTAGCGCCATCTAACGTGAGAAAAAGAAATATTTTTTAATTTGTTTTCCATTTCTCTTTTACCATTTTCTTTACGATGTGCTTTGTAGTTTGCAAATAATAGTTGTTAATCTTAAAATTTTCATATGTTCTAGACATTTTATTTAAAAAATGAACTTATTTTACTGTTAAACAAAAAATGTTTACAGCTGTATTACGTTATGTGAATAAATGATGATAATAATAATAATAATAATAATAATAATAATCAGGAAAGAAAATTATTTTACCATGAATTTCTCAGTGATATTAGTTATTGAAATAAATGGATGTCATCTAGATCCGGAAAATGTAAAATATTTCATTTTCTCTTTTATATTTTCAAATATGTGATTTATTTTATTTTCACAATTAATTTCTCCTTACAGTATTAATTTAACATCGCTCCTTCAATTTGTTTCAATGCACAGTTTCATTTATTTATTTACTCATTTATTATTTTATTTATCATTTGTTTTATTTTTGAAGGTATGGGGGATCATTTCAGTTCAACATACTTTAGATGAAAGCTTCACTGTTTTTTCATATAAAGTTTGTATGTATTAATCTATGGAAAGTTTCATAATTGGTTCCACAGCCAATTGGCATATCTTGGCGGGCATAGTTTGCTGCGTAATTAATTTCCTTGTTTTAACTCACATATGTTATGTAAGTTTTACTAAAATGTATCAAAGTATTTTAGGAAAGTTAAAACACGCATAGATACACACAAAAAAAAAAAAAAAAAAAAAAAACAGACTGAAGTCATAAACACTTAAAAAATTGGAAAAATAAAGTTTAATAATCACTTAAATTTATACATGTCCCTCAACTTTCCGCAAATACCGTATTCTTGTCATGCTACAATTTTGGTGTTTGTAAATCTTAATTTGAGTATTCTTCCTTAATCAGACCTAGAGCCAATTGGCGTAAGTGTAGTTTGGCGCAAAATTAATTTTATTTTTAAACCGTATACTTGATACCACATTATTCCAGCATCGCGTTTTTGCAGTCAACTTTGACTGTGGAACAGATTACAGAGTTACAGATTACGAACAGTACCATTATTTACTTCTATACCTATTGAAATGATTTGTGATACCGTTGAAAAAATTTGGCCTGAGACTGTTCCTGATACAGAATTAAATGCTAGTGATATTATAGATTTATTGAGATTTTGTTTAACTTCAACTTGTTTTATTTTCAATGATTCCTTTTATAAACAGGTGTCGGGAACCGCTATGGGCTCACCTCTTTCTGTGGTAGTTGCTGAAATAGTGTTGCAGTTAGTTGAAATAAATATTATTAATGCACTCGATCAACGTTTAATTTTCTGGCGTAGATACCTGGACGATGTTTACATAATAGCTAAAGACTGTGATTTGAATGACATCCTCTCTACTGCGAATTTGATTGCTGTACCTTTAAAGTTTACCATCGAACGCGAGTCTAATGGAGTGTTACCGTTTCTGGACATCCTCATCCAAAGAACAGAGAATGATAATTCACAGCAAATTTCTACTTCTGTCTATAGAAAACCGACATCTACAGGTCAGTACACCAATTTTAATTCTGTTTACCCACTCAGTCATAAGATTTCTATTATTAAAAGTTTAACATATAGAGCTATAAAATATTGCAGCAGCATTGTAGCTTTCGAAACTGAAAGAAATAAAATTTATGAAGATTTAAGGAATAACGGCTTCCCAAAAAATCTCGTTAAAAAAGTTTTCAAGAATACTCTAGATTTGGTTAATTCAACTCCCCCCCCCCCTTTTCAACAGGTTAAACCAAATTATTTCGTGTGTTTACCATATTATACTAATGTTTCTGAAAAAATTTCTTCAGTTTTGAAATCATTTAACATAGGTGTTTCTTATAAACCATTAATTAAATTAAGTTCCTTCCTGAATAGCCACAAGTTCAAATATGAAAAAGAAAAATTAAGCGGCGTTGTGTACAAGATTCCATGCAATGATTGTGATAATGTTTACATAGGTGAAACCGGCAGATCCATGGAAATTCGTCTTAAAGAGCACATCGCTGCATTTAAAAAAGGTAAATTAAATTCCAGGTTAGTGCAACATGCACTTGACAAGGATCACACCCCCTCCTTCACAGATTCTTCAATTTTGAGAAGTAATTGCATAGACTATTATTATAGAATTTTTATGGAGGGATGGTTTACTAAATTGCATCCATTAACCCTGAATGAATCAAGTCCTGTTCCGAATGAATATTTTGTTTTCTTAAATCATTGACTTTAACTTTGACTGGGTCCGGTGTATGCACGTTGTTTTGTTGTAAGTTGATTCGAACACTGATGAGGCTATGCGGTGCATAGCGAAACGTTTATTTTATAGTGTATAATTTTATATGATTTTATCTCATTTTAATTGTTTTGTATGTTTTTTAGTAATTGTATTAAAGTCTGTCTACTGTTTCCTATTTAAATATTTTGAATTCAGACGTTAAAATGTATATATATCTTAGATTACAGAACATTAGCTAATACTACATGATATAATAATAAATCGGTATTTTTCAAGTATAGGGGCCTTGGCGAGAGAAGAAAATTTGGCAACGTAATTTCTGGAAGCATATTCACTGTTTCACATAAAGAAGCAATATTTTCCAATATTTGTACAATTTATTTAATATAAAAAAGGCATTTATCTATTTTATGTACAAATATAAACAAATCGTATATAAAAAACAATAATAATATCTAGAAACTAAATTTTTACATGTAAATTCGGCACAGATGTCATATTGGCGCGATTGTTTCTGGCGTAAATGTCATATACGCACCGGATACTTAACTGGCACCAAAGTGTCGTTATTTTGCTTGATATGGTTATCCGCATATAGATGATATGGTAACGAGGTTTTCGCAAAATTCGCGTCGGAAAAAAATCGCGACAATATGGCAATTGTGCCGTAAATTCTTATAAAACAAGCTGACAGTTCATAAGTTTTGTTTTCATAACTGTTTATATCAATCGGCAACAAATCGCTCTTTCCGAAGCCCAAATTGTGCCAAGATTTAAAAAAAAAATAACCCACAAAGTCCTATATACTAAAAATGGTACTTGTTAGTTATCCCGTCGACCAAATTACCGTCGTCAAATTGTAAGATTAAATGCCAATAATGGTTTGCCATAAATTGATTAATTTTAAGATTAAATGCCAATAATGGCCAATAAAACCAATATTTCGACGTTTTATTTGTATTTTTATTAATGTTATACTAATTTATTTGTTTTTTCGTTATTTAAAATAAAAAATTGTGTCAATTTGTAGAACTTGGCAAGTAGTTTGGCGATTTATATAATTTGGCAGAATTGGTCGACGGGATAACTAACAAGTACCCTGAAAAAATATCAATAAATCTTATATTTAAGTCTTCATTTTTGATATGTTTCATTTTTTAAAGCCAGAACATAATTGTGCGAAATATTTTTTTTTTTACGCCTTTATTTTACTGGAATTCGAAAAATATTTTATACAATTTTGCCAATAACACAACATTTTCAATTTTTTACTGTGCATTTGTTTATGGAGTATTACCAGGAGTATACACCAGGTGGCGTAACTTACGGGACAAAGTCAACTAATAAGTTGTCAATTATGGGGGACATTTTCACCCATAGACTTTCTCCGGATTATCAAGTCTGTTTTATGATAAAGGAGTCTTGGCTTAATCAGGGGATAAGGAAGTCTTGGACATAGCCTACTATGATATATAACGGCCCGCGCATTTCGCCGAAAAAGTGAAGTGGGATCCAACTTCAAACCCTGAACCAAAACTTCACAACGTTCTCTTTGTTTACATTTATACCCTGCCCAGATAGAAGCTTGTTTCTCATCGTCGAGGTTTCAGAATCATTGATCGTATTTTCATGTAATAAATTAAATATTTATATTCTTCAATTTCCTTCGATTTAAAAGGCTATTTTACACAAATTGTAGCATTTTAGTGTTACACATACTTTTAAGATTAGCTAAATTATTTATTGTTTACCTTGATCGTTTGGTTCATTCATGAAAAATGCCGGTTCTGTTATTCTTTTTTGAATGTCCCGTATTTATATAAAAATAGCTTGGTTTCATACACACGTTTTAAAATTAAAATTTGATTTTTATCAAACTACAGTTCTCGTAACTGACTTGAAGCAGCTATTTTTGATTAATTTACTGTTACCGGTAAAATATTTGTTTTTAATATCGCCCGAACCAAGAAGAAGAAGAAGAAAAAAAAAGCCGATCTTCCTTAAACATTAAATATTCTTATATTTAATCAGAGAAAGAAATGGTGATCACGGATTTAAATATCGTTGCAATATTCTATGTTATCCAAGCAATTTTGATTAAATCATGTAAGGGTATTTGTTACTTAATAAATTACATTTATTAATTATTACAAGGAATTTTATGAGTATTTTAATATATTAAAAAAATTTCCATCAGTTTTATTGTTTCAGCAGTGAAAATAGTAAATAAATGGTACTTAGTTATCCCGTCGAACAAAAATCTATCGCCAAACTATAAGATTAAATGCCAATAATGCTTGATCGTAAATGTCACATTCACTTGACTGTAAGCAAGTTACACGTGTTTATGTCATCAAGTGATTTTTATTTCGACGTTTTATTTGTATATTTATTAATATTATACTAATTTATTTGTTCTTTCGTTATTTAAAATAAAAATTATGTCAATTTGTATAATTTGGCGAGTGTTTTAGCGATTTATATAATTTGGCGAAATTGGTCGACGGTATAACTGAGTGGTACCAAATAAATTTGTGACATTGATGTTTTACACTAAGCATGTGTTTTTTTATTTAAATATTTTTATGCGTGTTGGTTTAACAGTTTTAAAGAGAAACACATTATATTAGTCACTTAAATAAATAGAACTTTACATTTACATTGATATGGACAGTTTATAATAACCCTTAACAGTTGTATTCGAATTAGCTGTCATTTCTATGCTTGATTGGAATGTCAGCAGAATTGTAAACGTAACCATGGCGACATGACGTAATTTTGGTGTTTGTTTACATATCTACCCTTCCCAGGTTGTTTCAGTTACGGTCAGAATCAAATTTCAATTTTGGGCGGGGTATCAGAGTCCTCTGGCGAGCGACTTCACACATTAAACTCAAATCAGTCTGCCTGTAGTAGTATCTAAGTATGCCTTGAGCATGGCCTTTTTTCGTTAATATTAAATAAACTCTCGTATACAAAAATATGGAAATCGGTGGGTATTATAAAGAAATATTTGATAAACACGCTGATGCAGACAGTTTTCAAATCGAAGAATTACTTTCGGAGGTATTTAATGCTAAAGTTGGACAAAATCGTTCCATTAAACAAGAATTATTGGAGCAAAAACTATACATGAGAATTTAGTCATTTTTAGATCATTTTATAGGTTATAAGTTCCCGGTGTGCAGATTGCATTTATTTTTTTTTTATTTGACTATTTTTTGAGGTTTTATTTCTATTTTAAGTTCAAATTTTCAGTATTTCGAGAGATATTTTTTACAAATTTAAAAAATGGTTATTAATTTAAACTGTTGCCAACTGTATAAACAGAGCAAACAATAATGTTTACTTCAAATTAAAAATTTATTTACACGGGACTATTGTAAACAGAAAAAAAAAATTAGAATTAGAATTAAATGATTACATGTTAAAAGCAGGAAAATTGCGTCATAAGAACCATATTTACACTGGAATTTTAAAAGAGAAACAAAATGTTAAAATAAAAAAAATCATTACTATGCGTTAAAACCTGTAAATGGAGGAAATTACGTCATATTTAAAATGGCCAAAAAATATGGCAAAACAATTTAAATTAAAAAATGTATCTCCGCGAGACATTTACTTGATATTTTGAGATAATATTTTCAACTATTATCGTGAATTCGAAGACAACGCAAATAATATTTCCTTCTAACAACAAAAGTATTTTCACGTGAATATTAATAAGAGAAATAAAACTTTGGTGTTAATGACGTCAGATTTAAAACGATACGTTTAAAATGAATTATTTAAAAGAACTATCTTATAGCGCTGTTAAAAAATACCGGGAGATAATGACACTGTTTACTTAATTCATTTTACATTAGCTTATTTTCGAATATTTAACTAATTTTTTTAATTAAATATGAAAACAGCCATAGTATCTTTTAACAGCAGCAGATATGGTCTTAAAAATCCCCAATCCAAGAAAAACGAATGGAAACCCGTTTACAGAGAGATCGCTACTGTTTTTTTTTTTTTTTTTTAATTTTAATTCAATATTTTTAAAGCCGATCAAATTAGCGTGCTTTTTGGATTTTGGTGTCCCTGAACGGGAGTTGGCGAGCGTAGCTCGTAGGGGGCAGAGCCCCCTAGTTTAAGTAAAATGAATGATTGGAATATTTTTTAAGACAGAAAACAACTAAATAAACTAGGGTTGTAGAATCATGACAGATAGGAGAATTTTATGGAAAATGTTTATTAAAGAGCGGAAATTTAAGTATCGTAATGTATATAGATATATATATCGATGATAGATAGATAATAGATAAATATATAGATAGTTATAGAAGATAAACGATGGGATTGCAATAGATCGATTTCCAAAGATTTTTCTTAAATTCTGTGTATGGGAGAAATATAAGAAAAAGTTTTCTTTTCCTATGAAACTAAAGAATTCTCACTGTTAAATCCAATCCCATTGCTTAGAAGTCATTCAGAGACTTTCTAAATCCATTACAAAACTATTTTAGCAGTACGTAAATGTATTTTATCTTGCAACATATTGCGTGAAAAACATTCATGAAAAAGCACACAACCGGGAAAATAATTTTAAAATGAAAACTCCTCTTGAACATATGTGTATATATATATATTTATATATATTTATAATTCTTATTTTGGAGAAAAAATAAGTAGCAGATTTATTTTAATGAAGGTTTAAAGAATTATCTATATTAATAAGAATTCAAGTGACAGTATTAAAAAGAACTTCGGAGCATTAATTTTCTAATTTCATTTTTAGAACCCCTAATGTAATTTTTTTATAAAGTACTGCTTAAATAACGTTCATGGGGTAAAGAAAAAAATATGCTCTTGAAAAAATTCTTTGTTTTATGACATTAATATCTATTTTCAGAAAAAGACTAAGTCAAAGTTTAATTTCAGAATGAAACTTTTTAAAAAAATTCTGACTATTAATAAGAAATCCAACTCCATATTTATAAAAGAATTGCAGCCTGGATCTCCTTGTTATATTTCAAAAACACTCCAGTTATTTATTACATCTTCTTTAAGGAAGCAAGAGATAATTTCAGAATTTTCTGCCAGATCAGATAACTTGTTTAATACAATGAAATTTCGACGAACTTCCATTCACTATTTCTGCTCAAATTCTGCATAGCATTAATCTTTTCATATCCGAAGAGTTTTATTAAAGTACTCTAGGATATAAAAAATAAAAAAATAAAATATGAACCGAATATTTCATAAAGGCATTAGGAAAAGTAATGAAACTTAATTTTTATTTTTTTACGGAATATTTCCTTTCTTTTTCTGACAAGAGTGAGATTTGTCCTAAAAGTTTCAAATTAATATATATATATAAAATATTTTGATATATTAAACTATCGAAAAAATTTCTATATTTTAAATTACTTTTTTTCGTCTCTAAATATTTTATTTCTCTTTCCCTTCTTTAAAAATTCTGTGTGTTATTCTTCGTACCACTTTCTTTTTCTTTCTTCTAACGTCGTAATTACTTTCTTTTCATTTCGTTCATTCGATTTGGCCCGGATGTTACTAGATTGTTCTAAAAGCTTTTTCGCGCCTTTTGGAAGCCTCATTCAACCAATTTTAGGCTTACGCAGTAAGAATAAATCGAGGCTTATTACTGGTTAAAATTCATATTTAGGACAGTTTTTGGAATCACCCGCCAGAAGAATAAAGCTGTTGCATGAACTCGGAAAAGAATTTTTGTATACATTATCATCTGCTCTTAATAACAACAATAGTGTTTAAAAGAAATTCAGAACCCTGATTTTCTAATTCGATTTCTATTATTCCCAATGTAATTAATTTTATAACATACTACTCGAATCGCATTCACTTAGTCTCAAAACAAATTATATATATGTATATACAATAAAATAGAAATTGTTTTGAAAAAAAAAATCCTTTTTTTTATTATCTAAACTAAATTTAAAAAAAGTGTTAAAAGTTTATTTTTGTATGAAACTTGAAAAAATTCTGACTATTAATAAGAAATCCAACCCCATATTTATAAGAGAATCGCAGCTCCAATTTAACTAATTCTATTTCAAAAGAATTCCAGATATTTATTATATCTTATTTAAGGAAACGAGATAATTTCAGAATTTTCTGCCAGATCAGATAACTTGTTCGATACAATGAAATTTCAACGGAATTCCATTCACTATTTCTGTTCAAATTCTGCATTGCATTAATCTTTTCACATCCGCAGAGTTTAATCAAAGTATTCTCGGATTTATAAAGGAAAAAAAAATATGAAGCGAATATTTCATAAAGACACTTGCAAGAGTACTAAAGTTTAATTCTTATGTTTTTACGGAATATTTTCTCTCGTTCTCTCACAAGAGTGAGATTTGTTCCAAAAGTTTGAAATTAATATATATATATATCTATATATATGTGTGATAATAAAAATTTTCGCCCTTTTTTTTTTTAGTAAAACTATTCCAAATTCTTAATATTTTTTCTTTTTACCTATCTTTAATAATATCGTTTGTCTTTTATTTCATGCATTTAAAGTTGCGCATTCTTTTATTATTCTAAAAACCTTAATCCATTCATCTAATCTTATAAAACCCATTAAATTAATTTTTCATTTTCTTCTAAAACTAAATTCTTTTTCTTTCGAATGTTTTTTAATATCATTTGTTCTTTGGTGTTCTATACTCACAATTCCATGCGCCGCCAGCATTTAATGGCGCTTTAATTCTGACGCCGTATAAAGAGTTCATTATCGACGTCATTCCTTCCCATAGAATCGTAGCTTGTTTTATGTCCCGTCCTTCACCATCTCTCTGCTGGCATTGGTTTTCCATTTTTCTGTATCCGTCCGCGTTCTGTTGCTTGTAGTACATATATCGTTACATCGGCGAGGAGCGAGAGAATTTACGTTTTTCCGGTTGTTTAAATAAGCTACGTCGTTTGGGGTGACGTTCTAATGTGTAGATCCTAATCTTGTAGCATCTAAAGTTTTATAAAGTGAATGATCGATTATTGAGAGTTGATGAAATAGCTACAGGGAGTGTTTGACATGTTTTTTGTCAAATAAACCAGTTTAAAGTTACGATGACTCTATTCATTATGTGATGGGAAATTTCTCAATGTTTATTAAGCCTGTCTTACTCGCCACCCTGACTGCAATCCGATATTTTAATGATAACGATGGTTGGCCTTGATTGCTCTACTACGTTTTATTTCGAGATGTACTAGTGTCGCCGAAATGTCTGAAAGTCGATAGCAAAATGCTACATATATATATATATATAAATATATCTACCCTATATATGTAAAATCCTAATGAAACGAAATTATGAAACGGATATATGAATCGACTGATTAAACAACTGATTATGTTTCAAGCGATTTCTCCTAAAAAATGGAATACATTGCGATGAAATTAACACCAAAAATCAGCATTGATCCGCAGATCTCAAAACTGGTATTAGAATTTTTAAATTCTAATTAGTTTTCGAAATATTATTTTTCTTCTAATTTTATATACATTTTTCTAATGATGGCAACTCAAATTTTAATCAAACAGATATATTTTTTTTCATATTTCAGAAAAGGTTGACATGGTAACCCGGCTATTGTTGTTTATTTGATAATAAATGTTTATTTACTTTTATTTCTTTTTATAAATTATATTAATTATTTTGTTCTATAATTATTAATTATTTTTTTATATTTCCTTTAGAAAATAATAGAAAATAATTAAAAAATACGGTACTACTTGGTTATTCCGTCGACCAATTTCGCCAAATTATATAAATCGCCAAAAGACTCGCCAAATTATACAAATTGACATAATTTTTGTTTTAAATAACGAAAGAACACACAAATTAGTATAACATTAATAAATATGCAAATAAAAAGTCGAAATAAAAATCACTTGATGACGTAAACACGTGTAACTTGCTTAAAGTCAAGTGAATGTGACATTTACGATCAACCATTATTGGCAATTAATCTTATAGTTTGGCGATAGATATTTTGTCAACCGGATAACTAAGTAATAAAAAAAAATGCATATGTAACTGATATTTGAAAACGAGGTTTTCGTCAAATTTTCGTAAAAATAAAAAATAAAAAAAAAATCACGCCAAATCTGCTGTGCGTATATGACATTTGGCCAAATATTACCACTCGGAAAAAAAAATGCTAACTGGCGAGTTGAAAAAAAGCTATTGGCGAGATTTGCATCCGGCTAGCGTAACAGTACCAAGAATTCTTTGCAACCATGGCAAATTTTATGCAGTTTTATTCGAAAAAAAATTCTGATTTTTAATAAAAATGGAAAACTTACGGTCCCATATTGGCGCGATTTTTTTCTGACGCCAATGTCATCTACGGAACGGGCAATTAACTGGCGCCAAAGTATCGTTATTTTGCTTGATATGGTAAGCCGAATGTTGTTGTTTATGCTGTTGATGCATTCCCCAAATTGGCGTCGTTAAAAAATCGCGCCAATATGTGACGTATATGACATCTGTGCCAAACTTTCATATGAACGGCGAAGGGATCAGACCGTATTTGTTTATGGCAGTTGATGACTTGAACTATCATAATATGGATGAAATGATGGCGATAGAGTAATTGGTGACTTATCACTTGTGCATGGCTAACATTAAAATACCAAAATGGCACCCAGAGTATAAAAAGCGAAGTGGTCCGCCTGGAACTGTTGATGATAATCATTTGACTTAGGCTATTGTTATAAAGATTGTTTTAAAATACTGGGAGACAAAGACTCTGTATACTTAATTTATTTTATTTTAGCTTCTTTTCAAATGTTTAACTGATCCTCTTTAATCAAAAACGAAAACAACCATTGGATGTCTTAACAGCAACTGATTTGCCCTTAAATTTTTGCAATCAAAGGGAATTGAATAGAAACACATTTACAGGGAGATCTGCACAGCTTTTTTCAGTATAATTCAATCTTCTCTAATATTTTTAAAACTCATCAGATTAGCGTGTTTTTAGATTCTGCGGTGTCTGAACCGGGGTTGGCGAGCGTAGCTTGCAGGGGCAGAACCCCCTAGTATATATATATAAAATATTTTAATTTATTAACCTATCTAAGGAGTTTCCATATTTTAAATTTTTTTTTTTTTTTTTTTTGTTTCTAAATATTTTATGTGTGTTTTCCTTTTCTAAAAATTCTATTTGGTATTCTTACTATCATTTTTTTTATTTCTTTCTTTTAGCGCCGTAATATTTTCTTTTCATTTCTTTCCTTTGATCTGGCCCGGATGTTACAAGATTGTTTTAGAAGCTTTTCCGCGCCTTTTGGAAGCCTATTTGCGGCATTTTTATAGTTACGCAGTCAGTGGTATAGTCGTAAAAAAAAAAAAAAAAAAAAAAAAAAAAAAAAAAAAAAACAGAGGGTAAACGCTCTAAGCAGAGGGTATACGCTCAAGGCAGAGCTATACCCTAGAATGTATATACTATAGTTTTCTTGAGAAACAGAGGGTATACTGTGTTCCTTAAAAAAATCCAGAAGGTATACGGCGTATACCCCCGTATACCCTCCACTACATCCCTGTACGCAGTGGTTACAATAAATTGAGGTTTATGAATCGTTAAAATCCATATTTATTGCACTTTTCAGCTCACAGGCTATCAAAGCCTGAGAGCTAATGTGCCCGCCCGTTCTGTATGTATGTATGTATGTATGTATGTATGTATGTATGTATGTATGTATGTACGTACGTACGTATGTACGTAACGCGATAACTCTTGATAGAAACATCCGATTTGCTTCAAAATTTTTTCCTATGTTCACTGTGATAAGGCGCTTCCCTGATTAGTTTTTGGAGTTCATTGGTTAAGGATAAAGGGGGAAAAACGGGGTTAGTCCACACCCCACCCCCTTAATTCAGATAAATGGGTTTTTCATGCAGAATGATTCGATTTGCTCCGAATTTGATATACCGGTTTATTATGTTAAGGAACTTCCCTGATTAGTTTTGGGAGTTCATTGGTTAAGGATAAAAGGGGAAAAACGGGGTTAGTCCACCCCCCTTAATTCAGATAAATGTGTTTTTCATGCAGAATGATTCGATTTGCTCCGAATTTGGTATAGCGGTTTATTATGTTAAGGAACTTCCCTGATTAGTTTTGGGGGTTCATTGGTTAAGGGTAAAGGGGGAAAAACGGGGTTAGTCCACCCCCCTTAATTCAGATAAATGGGTTTTTCATGAAGAATCATTCAATTTGCTCCGAATTTGGTATACCGGTTTATTATGTTAAGGAACTTCCCTGATTAGTTTTGGGGGTTCATTGGTTAAGGATAAAGGGGGAAAAGGGGGGTTAGTCCACCCCCTTAATTCAGATAAATGGGTTTTTCATGCAGAATCATTCGATTTGCTCCGAATTTGGTATACCGGTTTATTATGTTAAGGAACTTCCCTGATTAGTTTTGGGAGTTCATTGGTTAAGGATAAAGAGGGAAAAACGGGGTTAGTCCGCCCCCGCTTAATTCAGATAAATGGATTTTTCATGCAGAATGATTCGATTTGCTCCGAATTTGGTATACCGGTTTATTATGTTAAGGAACTTCCCTGATTAGTTTTGGGAGTTCATTGGTTAAGGATAAAGGGGGAAAACGGGGTTAGTCCACCCCCCCTTAATTCAGATAAATGGGTTTTTCATGCAGAATGATTCGATTTGCTCCGAATTTCGTATACCGGTTTATTATGTTAAGGAACTTCCCTGATTAGTTTTGGGAGTTCATTGGTTAAGGATAAGGGGGGAAACGGGGTTAGTCCACCCCCCCCTTAATTCAGATAAATGGGTTTTTCATGCAGAATGATTCGATTTGCTCCGAATTTGGTATACCGGTTTATTATGTTAAGGAACTTCCCTGATTAGTTTTGGGAGTTCATTGGTTAAGGATAAAGGGGAAAAAACGGGGTTAGTCCACCCCCCTTAATTCAGATAAATGTGTTTTTCATGCAGAATGATTCGATTTGCTCTGAATTTGGTATACCGGTTTATTATGTTAAGGAACTTCCCTGATTAGTTTTGGGGGTTCATTGGTTAAGGATAAAGGGGGAAAAGGGGGGTTAGTCCACCCCCTTAATTCAGATAAATGGGTTTTTCATGCAGAATCATTCGATTTGCTCCGAATTTGGTATACCGGTTTATTATGTTAAGGAACTTCCCTGATTAGTTTTGGGAGTTCATTGGTTAAGGATAAAGAGGGAAAAACGGGGTTAGTCCGCCCCCGCTTAATTCAGATAAATGGATTTTTCATGCAGAATGATTCGATTTGCTCCGAATTTGGTATACCGGTTTATTATGTTAAGGAACTTCCCTGATTAGTTTTGGGAGTTCATTGGTTAAGGATAAAGAGGGAAAAACGGGGTTAGTCCGCCCCCGCTTAATTCAGATAAATGGATTTTTCATGCAGAATGATTCGATTTGCTCCGAATTTGGTATACCGGTTTATTATGTTAAGGAACTTCCCTGATTAGTTTTGGGGGTTCATTGGTTAAGGATAAAGGGGGAAAAGGGGGGTTAGTCCACCCCCTTAATTCAGATAAATGGGTTTTTCATGCAGAATCATTCGATTTGCTCCGAATTTGGTATACCGGTTTATTATGTTAAGGAACTTCCCTGATTAGTTTTGGGGGTTCATTCGTTAAGGATAAAGGGAGGAAAACAGGTTTAGTCCACCCCCCTTAATTCAGATAAATGTGTTTTTCATGCAGAATGATTCGATTTGCTCCGAATTTTGTATACCGGTTTATTATGTTAAGGAACTTCCCTGATTAGTTTTGGGGTTCATTGGTTAAGGGTAAAGGGGGAAAAGGGAGGTTAGCCCGCCCCTCTTAATTTAGATAAATGGGTTTTTCATGCAGAATGATTCGATTTGTTCCGAAATTGGTATACCGGTTTATTATGTTAAGGAGCTTCCCTGATTCGTTTTGGCGATTAACTGGTTAAGGATAAAGGGGGTTAGTCCACCCCCTTAATTTAAATAAATGTTTTTTTTTTTTTGCAGGATTATTCGATTTGCTCCAAATTTGGTATACCGGTTCATTATGATAAGGAGCTTCCCTGATTAGATTTGGAGGTTCACTGGTTAAGTATAAAGGGGGAAACGGGGGCTAATTCCCCTTCACTTATTTTTTGAGTGGCATTATTCTTTAAAATAAGAGTATAATATACAATTAGTGTGAATAGTCTGTGAGCTCAATGCCATCAGTTTAGCTGGGCACTTTTCTTTTTTATTTTAAATCATCCGCCAGGAGTATAAAACTAGTTAAATGAACTCGGAAGATAATTTTTGTATGCGCTATCATCTGCTAGATAACAACGGTGGTATTTAAAAGAAATTAAGAGCACTGATTTTCTAATTTCATTTCTATGATTCCCAGTGCAATTCTACCATCACATACTTACTCAAATCGCATTCACATAGCTTCAAAACAATATACAGTAGAACCTCTTTTATCCGAAACTCTCGGTTAACCGAAATCTTTCTTTAATACTTTTTTTTTTACTATCACATTTTTTGTGCACAAAATCCCTTTTGAAATCTTTTTTTTTTTAACTATTATATTCCTTGTGTGCAAGCGGTTCTTTCCAAACGACGAGTACATATAAATATTTTACACCCCCTTTCTTAGAATTCCTTTGAATTTAACTTGAGTTCCCGTAATTTGCGGAGTGGAACGAACAAAATGACCGCAGAAAACAAACAAATTAGCAATTCTGAAGCTTTTGAATGTTTTGCAAAAGTTTCGGTATAGGTGGAGCAGCAAAAAGACTGTGATATTTGTGAACCTGGTGAACTAATAATATTAAAAAGCTTCGTGTTTCTACTGTATATATAATAAAATTAAGAAATTGCTTTTAAATAAAATCCTCAACTTTATTATATTAACTCAATTTTCAGAAAAAGTGTCAAAAGCTTTATTTTTGAATAAAACTTTAAAAAAATCTGACTATAAATAAGAAATACAACCTCATCTTTATAAGAGAATTGCCGCTCCAATTTCCTAATTTTATTAAAAGAACTCCAGATAATTATTACATCTTATTTAAAGAAACAAAAGTTAATTTCAGAATTTTTTGCCAGATCAGGTAATTTGTTTAATACAATGAAATTACAACGAAATTCCATTCACTAATATTTCCGTTCAAATTCTGCTGAGCATTAATCTTTTAACATCCGCAAAGTTTCATTTTAAGTATTCTCTGATTTAAAAAGAAGTAAAATAAAATATGAAGCGAATATTTCAAAAAGGCCTTATCAAAAGTAATTAACCTTAATTTTTATTTTTTATGGAATATTTTCTTTCTTTTTCTGACAAGAGTGAGATTTGTTCCAAAAGTTTCAAATTAACATATATATTTATTTGAAACTTTTGGAACAAATCTCACTCTCGTCAGAAAAAAAAAAAAAGAAAATATTCCGTAAAAAAATAAAAATTAAGCTTCACTACTTTAGCTAATGCTTTTATAAAATATTCGCTTCCTATTTTATTTTTCTTTAAAAATTCTACTTGGTAATCTTCGTACCACTTTTCTTTCTTTCAATGCCGTAATGCTTTCTTTTCATTTCATTCATTCTATCTGTCTCGGATGCTACGAGATTATTCTAAAAGCTTTTTCGCTCGCCTCTTGGAAATCCCATTGCACCTTAATTGCACCAATTTTATACTTATGTAGTAAGAATAAATCGAGGTTCATTATTCGTTAAAATTCATGTTTAGTGTACTTCTTAGTTCTCAGGCTATCAAAGCCTGAGAGCTAAGAAGTACACTAAACGTATATATAACTAATACATAGAGTACCCGCAGGTTCTCTATGTATGTACGTATGTATGTATGTAAGTAACGCGATAACTCTTGATAGAAACATCCGATTTGCTTCAAAAAATTGTCTAGGTTCACTCTGATAAGTTCTTCCATGATTAGTTTTAGGGGTTCATTGGTTAAGTATAAAGGGGGGGGGGATGGCGGGCTAATCCCCCCCCCCCTTTAATTTAGATAAATGGGGTTTTCAGGCAGAATCATTCGATTTGCTGCAAATTTGATTTTTCCCTTTTATTCAGATAAGGAGCTTCCCTGATTAGATTTGGAGGTTCATTGGGTGAGTATAATGGGGTAAAAGGGGGCTAATTTAGGTAAATGAGTTTTTCATGCAGAATTACTCGATTTGCTTCAAATTTGATATACCGGTTTATACCGATAAGGGGCTTCCAAGATTAGATTTAGAGGTTCATTGGTTAAGTGTGAAGGGGGAAATGGGGGATCTAATAAACCCCTTAATTTCACGAAATGCGTTTTTCATGCAGAATTATCTGATTTGATTCAAATTTGGTATACAAGTTTATTCCGATAAGGCGCTTCCCTAATTAGATTTGGAGGTTCATTGGTTAAGTATAAAGGAGGGAAACGTTGGCAAATTCCCTTAATTTATTTTTCGTGGGGCATTATTCTTTGATATAAGAGTATAATATACAATTAGTGTGAATAGCCCGTGAGCTCAATGCCATCAGTTTAACTGGGCACTTTTGTTTTTCATTTTGTAACCATCCGAAGGTAGTACGAAACTAGTAGTTGCGTGAACTCGGAAGAGAATTTTTGTGTGCATTATCGTCTGCTCTTAATAACAACAATAGTATTTAAAAGAAATTCAGAGCACTGATTATTTTATTTGATTTATCTTATTCCCAATGCAATTTTATTTACAACATACTATTGCATACTATTCGAATTGCATTCACGTAAACTCAAAACAAATTATAAATATGTATTAAAATAAAAATTGATTTTGAAAAAACTCTCTTTTTTATTACATTAACTCAAAGTTCAGAAAAAGTGTTCAAAGTTTTAGTTTTGAATGAAACTTTAAAAAATTCTGACTATTAATAAGAAATCTAACGCCATATTTATAAGAGAATTGCAGCTCCAATTTCCTAATTCTATTTCAAAAGAACTACAGATATTTTTTATATCTTATTTAAGGAAGCAGGAGATAATTCCAGAATTTTCTGCTATATCAGATAACCTGTTTAATGTAATGAAGTTACGAAGAAATTCCATTCACTATTTCTGTTCAAATTCTGCATTGCATTAATCTTTTCACATCGGCAGACTTTCATTAAAGTACTCTCGGATTTAAAAAAAAAAAAAGAAAGAAAGAAAGAAAGAAAAAAGAAGAAAAAATAAAAAAAAGGAAAAAGAGTGGGAAATGACGTTTTTTCAGGCAGGCCAGATAATATAAAATATGAAGCGAATATTTCATAAAGGCATAAGTAAAAGAAACGAAGTTTTATTTTTATTTTTTACAGAATAATTTCTTTCTTCCTTTGACAAGAGTGAGATTTGTTCCAAAAGTCTCAAATTAATGTATACATATGAGGACGTGAGTTTCAAAGCTGTTCTTATCCAAACTGAGAAATATCGTATTTTCTCAACCAATCTATTCTATTGGTAAACCTGCACCGAAAAAAAAACACAACTATCTGCAAAAAACTAGTTTTATCCTGTGTTTCTGCCATTGTAAAGGCTTTGTTTACAATGAAAACCAATGGACGTAGTTAGAGGTTTTTTGTGATTTCCCAAAATTTTATTTTCTGGATAAGGCGAGTTTTGAAACTCACGTCCTCATATACCGGGTGTCTCAAAAATGATTGATGGATTTTAAAATTGAATAACTTGCAAACGGCGGCAGATATTAAAAAAATTGTTGCAGGAGTGTTATGTAAGTTATCATGAGTTTTTATGCTGCGATTCTCAGTTTTAGTTACAAATAGCATGAATAGATGACGCTGCAAGTAATAACCGCTAGATCCAGGCTCGATTTTTTGGCCTCTCTCTTCTTCCATGCGAAAAAAGGAGATTAAAATGTAATGATTGGATCACGAAGTACCAAAAATCATGTCTGGATTTTAATCGAGCACCTATTGCTCTCAGCGCCATCTGTTGTTTGAAATTCGAACTGAAATCAAGAATCACAGAAAAGAAACTCCTGACCTCATACATAACCCTCCTGCAAGAATTTTTTTAGTATCTGTCGCCGTTTGCAAGTTATTGAATTTTAAAATCCATCAGTCATTTTTGGATACCCGGTATATATACATGTAGATATAGTCAAACTTGCTTAATACGAACACGGTTAAAACGACCAAATGCATGTTAAGAATGGTTCGTCATTTAAAATATATTGAGATTTTCATGTTTTTTTTTCCGATCTATAAAAATACGATGACTGCTAATACGATCAAAACATCTGCACATTGCAATGTGATTTTCGGCAAAAAGTAGGGTAGAATTAGGAAATAAATTTTTTATCAAACGCAAATTAATTTTGTTCTCTCTAACGGACAACATTTCTAAATTGCAATAAATTGCAAAATGTAGAAGTGAGTGTAGAATGAAGGAGTGAAAAATAGAAGTGAGTGATAAGGACCCCAGCAAAGAAAGAAACAGTGGGCCATCAGCTAGAAAAAAGATGGCAGCCAGCATTGTCATCATCGGTAAAGTGCAATGGTGCCATTACCTAAACCAGTACAAAAGTGTACGAGCGGAATGCAGATGGCCCATCAGTGATGGCCAACAGCAAGCCAGCATTGGTATGCCATCACATTGCCTCCACTTTTCCTGCAGTTCTAGCACCTATCCCACTGCTATTCCTTTGCTGGCCCAGCACTTTCCCTTACAAACATTTCTTATAGAATTCTATAAAAAAACAAAGTATTATAGAATTATGGCCCTTTTTTCTATAAGTTAGTTTCAACAAGAGCTATAGAAATAACTGTAGAAGTGTGTATAGAAATATTTGAACTGGCAGCTGTTGTTTCCATGTGGTCACTCTCCCAAGTACTAACCGCGATTTGTGCTGTTTGGTTTTCGTGATCGGACATGAACAAGTACTTTCAGCGTATTCTACGACCGCTCGTAGTTTTCATGCTCTCATTACACTATTTCAAGTTTGTTTCTTTTCTGATTTACGTTCCCAAACATTAAACTGGTATAGAAATTATTGTATTGTATAGAAATCCTATATATTTTAGACGCTTTTTTATTATTATTATTATTGATTCTCAACTGTGCAAATTATGAAATCCGAAATCCTTTGTAACTTAGTAAAAACAGATTTAAGGACAAAAAAAAAAGTGCGTTGAAATGAAGAATTTAGTTATTTATTCATTTACTTATTTATTTTGTTGGTGGCAGAGGCGCTATATTATTTAGAGTTTAAAAAATAACTAGCTTCACAGCTTAAATGGTGTAAGATATTCATTTCAGATTTGTGTTCAAATACTCAATGTCTTCCATATTTGCAAAGCCACCTAGCGTAAGGGTTCCCAGCAATAATATTGCAAAAGTTCGTGCACTTCCATGTAGTGAAGGGCCAGCGCATGAGATAAAACGGAAGCCCACTAGAATTTTATGTGATGATTTCCAACAGCAAAGTTGACTGAAGCTGTCCAGCAGTGGTGATGCAGTGGTAGACCATTAGCCAACACTTCTCCATCATTGCCAGAACCTTTCTTGCTGCTGGCCAGCAATTTCCTCTTTGCTGGGACGTGTCAAATAATGGCCCTTTACAACTATCTGTCAAAATGTAGTAACTTATCACCGTTATCAGTTTTACCGAACAGAATTTCTAAATTCAAGATCTCCCACACACACTCAAGAAAGGGTAAAGGAAGGCTCTGTGTACTTGAAAGAATGAAATAATGAAGTGACTGATTGAAATAATGACCCTTTATGAGGTTTAAAACTGAGACATGGAAAATAAGGACCATAAAAGAAAACCTCATTTTTCTTTCTTTAAATCCGATATCTGGGGGCTATTTTAACCCTTTGTGACACGAAAACGCCGATTTGAAAAATGTTTACTTAGGTGTTGAAATACATCTTTTTAAGTGTGTAAAAATTAATAGAAAACATTTAGAACTTAAATGTAAAAAATATTGACTGAAATGTTCTTTTTTTCATATCTGCAATAAACAGAAAATTACATACTTCTCATAATTATTGTCAATTTTCTAATACAAAATTGTAAAGTATGCAATCTTACCTTTGTAAAAAATCTATTTTTGAACATGTCCAATCTTTTTAATTTTATAAAATTTTCGGAGATCGAACTGCTCAAATGATAAATAAAACTGTGGCACTAAAAGTTTACTCAGTATCGCCGTCTTCTGAGTATTTTATAAACAAATTATGTCCACTGCTGTATTGGGAGATAGCAGCAATCAATAAAATCATTTTTAAAGCCCACTGTATAAGCAACATTGACTTTTGGGTATGTTGCAGATATGCAACGCTTTGACACAAAGAGTTAACCAGCCTTCTCATGTGTCTTATTGCATTGTTAAAATGATAAGGATATATGAAATCAACAGCTGGGTAATTGCAGTGACTATTGCAATGTTAGCAGAGGTTTTTCCGTGGAAAAGGGAAAATGATCAGCTGCATTACTGCGCAAGGCTCAAGTTACTAGTGAAATTATATTTGTATGCCTTCTCTTTCTGTCACTCATAAAGGTAAGACTGAATATTTGTTAACTTTGTGATATTAAGTTTCCATAAAGATAATTAGATTAAAAAATAGTAGCAATTGGTTTAATTATGTGTATATTTTTTAAAATTTTTACCGTTACATTGACTGGGAGACCAGGTTTTATACGTTTTTCGTTTTTTTACTAACAACCCATTACTTAATGGTATGACTTTTAATTTGTAAGATTCTAATGCCTTTTAACATCATAGTGCTTAATATGAAGTGGTACAGCTAATATTCGAGAGCCGGTTGATTGTCTACTGGAATTGTTATAAGATGTGTTTGCAAATTAATGCCGTTAAGATTATGATGCCTCTGTTATTTATTTGAATGGGAAATTCTTCCCAATATTTCTTGAGTTCTGCCTTCTACTTACCACCACGACTACACTCTTGTTGTTCCCATGAATGACGGAGGGTTGGTAAAGTTTATAGCATGGATTCGTATACTACTTTTACGTAGATATACAGGAGTGTCGCAGGAATTTCGCATATATATGCGTACGTGTGTGTGTGCTATATAAAAATTTTACTTTACAATATTCATTTAAATTATTCTAAATTTCCGGCATATTCCTTATTTCCCTATTTCTTAATAATCTGTATTATTTCTAGTTAAATTCCTATAAACTTAAAACACGTATCCTAATAGTTATCTTATTCGAAATCTTAAGCTAAAACTTTTATTCCCTTCATTAATTTTATCAACTATCCAATCTATAATATTCTGAGAGAATAGCTAGGTTTTATTATCGAATATTTTAAAAAGCCATTTTGTTAGTTTTATTTCCAAATTTTATTCCACGAATCTAGTTTTCCGCGCATCTCGGCGCTAGACTATTTCCTTCAAAAACATTATACTACTAGGTAAAGAACTTTTCCGCCTTAGACCATTCCCCTCTCGCGTCATTAGCTTCGCTGCTCATCCGAGGGCGTGCACTTTTCACTGATTCGTTCGTTGCATGCTACGTCGGCATTTGTTTTCCTCCGCGAGTTTAACAAAAAGCACATGCATTGAATTCGGAGCTCAGATTCTGTCTTGTCTCAAGTGCTCTAGTAGATGTTATCTATGCCTTTTAAATATCTTAGTATTCTAAATTGCTCTTTGAGATTTTACAGCGGGATATAGAAATTCATGCTTACTCTCCTTTTCTGTTATTATGTAAACTGAATACTTTCCGATTATTTCACATTTACTGAGACATCTAACAATAACCACAATTTTAGAATGGAAATTTGACGAATTCTAAGTGTAAGAACGGAATTTAGATCAATTCTAAATGTAGTTCATTTTGTCTTAAGTATTAGCTGAAACGCATTCATGGTGACTGAGAATCGAAGCATTTCTTTTTTTTTAAAAAAAACAATCGTTTTATTATAAAATAAGGATTTCAAAGCGCTACTTATTATAGTAAGAGATGGAAAAACCTGAAATGTGTTGCATATTCTGGGTGTTGTTAGTGGAGCAATCTAAAAAAATATATATTAAATGAAATAAATCTGTCAGATTTTTCAATTTTTAAACAAGTTGGAAATTGTGCGTCAAGCATAGCAAAGACCTCCTTAAGAAGAACAATCATGCAAATACTATAACTAGTGCTATAAATAATACTATAACTAGTTTTATAAATATTCAGATCTTGGTGCAATAGCTGCACTTTTATGAAAAAATACATTAATACAAAATTTATTACGATTACATATATTAAATTCATTAATACGGAAGTAATAGGACTCCCTCTAAAATAGGACGTAATCACCATGGCAACCTAGAATCATTATCTAAAATGAAATATCATTGAATTAATTACATATAATAGGATTTAAACGAATAATAACCATGGCAACCTAGAATTATTGCCTATCATGGAATATCATTGAATTAATTACGTATAATAGGATTTAATAGAATGAAGAAAACTTTTATTAATATCATTTTAAGTCTTGATTCTATTTTCATAAAATATGAATTGATTCGACAAAATTCTGCAACGATTATATATATTAAATTTCAAGCCATTAGGTTGGGTAACTTTTGTTCTGTTATATGCGGACAGCCAGACGGACTGAAGGGCGGACTAGACGACAATTATAGATGCTACGTATTAATATAATTACGAACGCATCTAAAAATGAAACACATTCCAATATGGCGGCCAAGAACCGACACATTTGTATTAAAATAAAATAACTCTTAAATGAATCTATCTGAAAATAAATAATGTGAACATTAATTTTATGCAACATCACTTTGTTTCTCATACGTCACTTTCCATGGGTAGAATAAAATATTTAACTTCTGTACTTTAAATTTTAAACGTCACTTTGCTTAAGTTTTCAGGATATTTAACCACAAACTGGGAATATTATACGATAGGGCGTCGTTACATACAATCATGTAACCTTACACAAATTCTGGAGTAAACCGTTCTGATATTTTAAAAACTCACATTATTGGAGTTTTCTTTCACAAGGATTGTGGGACATCTGTGAAAGTTGGTTTCAACTTAGTCGCATACGTCACGTGAGATCTACTGACGCGGATTTCTTTCTCCCTTGCACACACTCTGTGGTCTGCAATTCACCCACATGTCGAAGCAAGAATAACACGTGTTTGTTGAGATTTTAATGTTATTTTTCTTATTGAAAAAATTATCAAAAGTACACATTTTCCAACGTCTTGTGTGATATACTGATGTTATTCTAATTACAAGAATGGAGGGAAACACGAGGTTTATTATTTTACGGCTGACAAAACAAATATCATTCCCAAAAATGGATATCATCAATAAACTCTTGAAGTACAGCAAGGTAGGAAAAAACATATAGTTAATTTATTTTTCAAAGTATTATATATATTCAATTTTTCATTTATTAGTTTTTATCCATTATTTCTTTAAAAATTAAATATGAAAAATGTTTTGTTTTAGCGTAGTATATAATTTTTTATAAAATCCATATTTGCACAGAATATGTAAAGCCAGAAAAAATAAAGTACATGTAACTATATATGTGAATTTTATTTATTGTTGTAGATTATTCTGTAGAAAATACACTATATTTTTATTTGAATAACAAAAAATAAAAAAATAAAAAAATAAAAATAAATAAATAAATAAATAAATAAATAATTTTATTATTATTATTTAATATATAAACATTTTAATAACTAGGTGTAACTATTTTAATTATTATTTCTTATTATTTAAAATGTTATATATTCAATTTTTCATTTTAATCGCTTTATTTCATTACTGTTTAAATGAAGCAACATTTAAAGAATGTTTTTTTTTTCTCTTATGAAAACACATTTTATTTTAGTATAGTAATGTAGTACAGTAACAGTAAATAACTTTTTATAAAATCCATGTTTACAAAGACTATGTAAGGTATAAGAAAATTATATATGCGAATTTTACTTTGTAATAGTATATGTTGCAGAATTTCTTTTTAAATATTAGTAATAATAATTAAGTGAAACGAATTTGTTTATTATTTTTGTTAATATTATATAGTCGAGTGTTTTAGTTATTCCTTTTTATTACAACATTTCATTACAAGTTAAATGAAGCTTATTTTAAAAAATCATTTTTGAAGAATGCATTTTGTTTTCGTATGGTAATTTAAGTAAACTTTTATGAAATTCATATTTACACAGAAAATGTAAAGTAAGAAATAATATATATATAATACGCATGGGAATTATATATTGTTCTGTAAAAATATAGCATATTTTTATTTCTGAATAAAGAAAGGATACAGTATTTATTTTAATTATCAGTGTATTAATATTTAAAATTTTATACTTATTAATATTGATAACTAAATAAGCTTTTAAAATTATTATTTCTTATTAATTGAGGTAGCAATATAAGTTTTTCAGCTTTTAAAGTCTTACATTTTTGTAAACATAACAAAATAAATATAAAAAAGGAAACACGTAATACTGTTAATTAAAGTGAATATATGTAATACTTTAAATAATTAATAATATTTTTCCTTAGCGTATTGCACTTTGTGAGTTTATAATTTGTACAATGAGTGGCATTCATCCACTTTTGATGATGATTCAGTAACACCAAAGCACTCAAAAAGAAAAAAAAAAAAAAAAAAAAAAAAAAAAAAGGAGGAGGAGGAGAAGGGGAGGGGGTGGAGATGTAATTTTTTTTAAATTCTGTCCTATTTTATTCTTTTATCAGATTGATGCAAAAACTATATTAAAATACTTATTCAGAAACACAAAAACTCTTCGGGAAATACGAAAAAAAAAAAAAAAATAAATAAATAAACGGTCAAGTGCGAGTATTACTCGCGCTCAGAGGGTTCCGTACGTTAAATATATGAATTATTAACTGTGTTATTCAGGGGTGAGAACGCTCCGACCCAAATGGTTGATTTTCAGCACTAAATTTTAATATTATTCTTTGCTTTATTAAATCTCAGAAATTCTGTCATTAAAGACAGCGAGAAATACTATTAAAATTTAGTGGTAGCAATCGGTCAAGTTGGTCGGAGCACTCTCATCTCTGATTATTAAAACAAATAGTTGCTAAACGATAAATAATACTTTGTTAAAAAACAATACAACGCAGGGTTGGGTATAGCTGTATATACTAGAAAATTATAAATGGGTATGCCATAATAATTCAAAGAGATATCAAGCCTAAATAATATCAAATATTGCTATTCTGTATAACTCTTTTTTTAATCTTATCCTAATCTGTTTATGGTGAACCTAATCCGGTACTGACAGTAAAGATAGTGCATATTTAAATTTCATTTGGCATTTCATAAAACTAAATTCAGCGTAGTAATGATCTTTTCTTTTTACAGTGTAGTTAAAACAAAACCCTTATTACAAGTTTAAACTTGGCATTGTGTTAAGTGCGCTTCGAAAGGAGGTCGCAAATTTGCAACGCCGCCTTCGTCCATTTTTTCCAGATAGAATTTTAATTAACTTTTAAAAACACGGGTGGCGTATTGAGAGATCCACTCGATGCAAATTATTCGCGAATCCCATAGTATTTGGGATTAATTCTAGTTAAATTAGTCTTTTTTTAACAACTTAATGTTTATTGCATTTATACTACTGCTGGGCATTTCATTACACAAATACATCTTTAAAAGTTGTTATCTAGGCTTTAAAAGCCGATGGCACATAGAGTACGCCGCCCCTGTCAATATGTATGTCCAAACCGTCGGTGTCTTTAAGGGTTAATATCTCGGCTAATTACAGACGATTTTTTTTCGAAATTCATTATCAACAATACTTTTATACTTCTGCTACGATAGGTACCTAAAGCACTCCTCAACACCTTTGCTGAATGCCAGCAAATCGAAATTTGTGCGTAACGGGAAAATGAGCTTTTCTCAAAAACTAAGTGACCTAGGGCCATCGCTATAATTTTCCTGCAAGGTTTAAATTAACGTCTACTACCTCTAATTTTTTCATAATTTTAGTTTCAGGAGATTCGGAAATAGATTGAGGGGGGGCATATTTTTGCACTACTAGGGGGCTCCGCCCCCTTCTCGCTACGCTCACCAACCGCCCGCGTAATCGCTTCGCGTTTCCATTCAGTATCGCGAAGCAATCCCTATTTTTTTGCCAACTCCTGACGTAATTGTTTCGTTTTTTCAATTTTTAAGTCCCACTTGGTAAAAACGCGCTGCTCCCCAACTCCTGACAATTTTATTTCTATCTCCGAGCACATAATCATTAGAGCTTACAGAGTTTCAAAATTATTAGAATTGTTAAATATACATTTATATATACAGTGTTACGAATATTTTAAATAGTTAGTGTTTGTGCTTAAAAATAATGTATGTAGTTCAATTAAGCTCTATTCATAAGCTAATATTAGTTTTTGTTGCATGGAAATATCTTAATTGGTTGATTTTCTGCAAGCAACCCTATTGGATTTCAGTGGTAATCTATGGAAATTTGGCCAAATACTCGAAATAGCGCCAAGTTAGCCTCACTTTTGGCGGCTAATTTTGTCGCCAAATTTGGCGATGAACTTGGCGGCGTTTGGCGATAGAGTCCTTGGTAAACCCCCTTATAGCGTCAGAAAGCTTTGACCAATCAGATGCGTTTCGCGGTATCTACGCAGATTTTCATCGGTCCATTTCTAAATCGTTACTTTTTTATATATAGAAGGACATTTTCGACAATATCTCTGAATATATAATACTTAAAATTAAAAGAAATGTAATTGTACAGGGTTCGTACGGATACCGTTATTTTCAAGGCCAAAAATATCAGAAATGTTTTATAGAAAAGAAAATCTAGTTTAAACGGACGAAATTTCACCTTATTTCAGGAGAGATTTTCCATAAGAAAATACTGGTACCGAAGAATTTCTTAGTCTGGAAATTCAAGCATC